>JAGGAU010000480.1:0-10904 GCA_017657275.1 Termitomyces sp. T108
CCCTTGTTCCAGATCACTTCCACCTTCCCCTTTAGGTAGTGGTCTACAGCTATATAAGGTCTGGTAGTTGGTAGCTGTTCCCTAGCCTTGATATTCCTGATTGTTACTTGACTTCCTGATTACTGTTACTTGTGTTTGCCTCTTGATTGTTCATTGCTTCCTCTCATCTACCTCTCATCCATTAGTTTCCTGGTTTACCATTGAGTCCCCCAGTCATCCCCTTTCTTGTTTACTTACATTTTGATTATCCTTGGTTCCACATACTTGTTGTTGGCATCATCTCTGCCCAGGTGGTTATTTGCTCTGGAAGGAGCCCCCCAGGTCAGGGTCCTGACAGAAAGGAGCTGGCTTCAATGGAATAGTACATGAACTATGGAGGGAGCATGCAAGGCACTTCAAGGCTGCAAAAGAGGAAAACAAATAAGGATGTCATGTGATGAATAAGCTAACAAAAGTATACTAGAATATACAAGTATACAGGATGGTATGAAGTACAAATTTGGCAGATGAATAGATGTGTTCCCTATACAAGAAAGGGAACAGAACAAATATAGGGAACTACTATCCCATAACAGTACTCAATACTAATTACAAAATCATGACAAAAGCCTTCTTGATAAAGATAGTCAAAGGCTATGCAGGAATCAAAGGCACTCCTCTAAAATATGATCTCTCCAGCACAAATCTAGCAACAATGATGCAGGCACTTGCCTATAAGGCAATTATAAACAAGTCTCCCACCCCAAAGCAGAAAGGAACAGCTACACACCTGGACATGATCCACTGGACAACAAAGAGAAAACTAGGCTTCTTTCCAACAGACAGACAGATATGGATATCCCTCAGGGCCCTGCCAAAACAGAGCATTTCTATGGCAGGCTATGCATAATACCTTCAAGCTAGGAAGATACTAGACCAACATACATACAAGACTACAAGAACAGGGCAGTGTCTCCCTGGTGTAAGATAGAAGAAGCTCTGGAACACATCCTAACAGAATGTAAGAGCTCAGGCCAGGAGGTAATCTGGAATTTCATGAGAGACCCACACAGAATGAGAGGTCTGCCTCTGAACAAACTCTCTTTGGGGCACCAACCAGGCTGTGCTATCATAGAACCAAAAGAGAAAGGAGACAAAGATGAGCATAGATTCAGAAAATTAACAATCTCCAAGGCAATGTATATAATATGAGAAATATGTTGTGAATAGAGGATTATGAGAGAGTTGGACCCAGAGCAGGCTCACACAAAGGATAAAATCATAATACTATGCAGAATAAAAATAGATTGCCTGGCATCAGATGGAGAGAGGTTTTAAAAGAAGGCATATGAACCAAAGCTGGAAAAAAATACATGGGCAAACCTAGCACCAGAAGATCTATTTCTACTCAGGCTCTGGAAGAAGTTATCCTTGGTTTTGGTGGATATTGGCTAATTGTTGAGTCTGTCATGATCTGCCACCACTGCCGGTACACTGCCAACCACCACTGGTATTCAGTCCTGGCCCTGGTACCCTCAAACTCACCACAAACCCCAGGCCTGGACTGGTCCTCTCCAGCAGCCATCAACACCCATCACTGCCCATGTACGCTACATCAGCGCCAACCCTGGCAAACCCTGGACGCCCATGCCACCGTCAGCGCCTGCCCTGGCAATTCCTGGCTGCTGCCACCACCATCAGTGCTCGCTCAGCAATCCCTGGCCATCAACGCCACCATTAGTACCAACCCCAGCAATCCCCGGCCCATTACTGGCAACCCTTGATGCTCTCCTTTCCCAATTGGGCAACCATCACAACTTGTGCATCAATGCATCACCCAGCCCAAACCCTGTGCCCTGCACCTCCTCTTCGGTCAACTCCTCACCTCCCCGCATTGTCCATGCCTCCCGTGCTCCCAAAGCAAGGCCTTTCCTTTGTGAGCTTCCTTTATGCCACTTGACCAACACCAACATCCACAGCATCCTTGCATGGTCCCCGGGCTCCAGCAAGAGCCCTGGTACGCCCGTACCATGCCTTGCACGAACCCTGGGCTCTAGCAAGGACCCCTGCATTGCGACTCGCCACAGAGCCCAGGCCAGAGCCCCAGAGCACGCCCGTCCCCCCATATATAAGCTATAGTGTAGTATCTGGTACAGTAGTGTTGATATTGCATAGCTTCCCTGGTCTCTAGCTCGTCTCTCCTACTATCTCAATCGATTTCCCTTATCTTGCCTCTATTTCTTTGTTATCTCATACTTGACTCACTCCGTTTCTTACTATCTTCTCACTCATCTCATCCTTGTCTCAAATCTATCTGTTTTCCACCTCCAGCCTCCTTCTCTAAGTTCTTCTCTCTGTCTCTCTCTCTTCCCTCTCTTTCCATCTCTTTCTCCTTGTCTCTTTGCCTCTACTCTCTTCAAGCCTCGACTCTTTTTGCCACTTCACCATCTATTTTCCTTCAACTCTAGCCCCAGGACTTAATGAGTCCTGCGTCTGAACCCTGGCCTGTCACAATCCGCCACCACCGCCGGTGTCCAGCCCTGGCCCTGGTACCCTCAAACTCACCAGGACAGCCTCACAAACCCTGGGCCTGGACCAGTCCTCTCCAGCAGCCATCAGCACATCAACGACCATCAACAGCCATCACCGCCCATACACGCCACATCAGTGCTGACCCCAGCAAACCCCGGACGCCCACGCCACCATCAGCGCCTGCCCTGGCAATCCCCAGCCAATCCGCCACCATCAGTGCTCACCCAGCGATCCCCGGCCATTGACACCACCACCTGGCCCGACCCCAGTGATCCCCGGCCCGTCACCGGCAAACCCCGACACCCTCCCTTCCCAATCGGGCAACCATCATGCATCACAGCACGCATCACCTGGCCCAAGCCTCGTGCCCTATGCCTCCTCTTCAGTCGACTCCTTGCCTCCCCGCATCATCCATACCTCCCATGCCCCCAAAGCAAGGCCTCTCCTTTGTGAGTTTCCTTTACACCACCGATATCCGCAGCACCCTTGCATGGTCCCCGGGCTTCAGCAAGAGCCCCAGTACGCCTTGCACAAACCCCGGGCTCTAGCAAGGATCCCTGCCTCACAACTTGCCACAAAGCCCGGGCCTGAGCCCTGGAGCATGCCCGCCCCCCATATATAAGCCATAGTGTAGTATCTGGTACGATAGTGTTGATATTGCCCATTCCCCAGTCTCTAGTTTGCCCAGTTATCGTTTCAGTCTACTTCTCTTATCACATCTCTGCTCTTCCATTATCTCATACTCACCTTGTCTCATCTTTCTTATCTTATCACTCATCTTGTCTCATCCTCAATCTATCTGTTTTCCGTCTCCAGCCTCCCTCTAAGTTCCTCTTCAGTCTCTTTCTCTTTCTTTCCCCTCCATCTCTTCTCCTGTCTCTTCTCTCTTCTAGTCTCGACTCTTTTGCCCTCCCTCCATCTTTCTCCAGCCCCAGGACTTAACGAGTCCTGCACCTGAACCCCAGCCCATCTACACACTTGCTTCTGGGACTTATACCAAGCTCCGGAGCTTGTCCCCAGACCCCGGAGTTCTCTCAACAGTCTCCTGAACCAGTCTCGGTCCCTCCATCCTCACCCTCGCCCCCTCAGTCCCGGTCTGTACTGCTGCGCCTGCCCTTTGGTTGTGCGTAGACTTTGTGTGCACCAAGTAAGGATTTGCCCAGTGGTCAGCGGAACTTGACACAGCCTGCCTACACCCTCCCTTCTGGGACTTATTCCCAGCCCTGGAGCTCATTCCTAGACCCCGGAGCTCCCTCGATAGCCCTTAGGACTAGTCTCGGTCCCTCCACACTCGCTCTTGCCCCCTCAGTCCCGGTTCGTACACCGCGCCCGCCACTTCAGTTGTGTGTGTAGACTTCATGCATGCCAAGTAAGGATTTGCCCAGTCGTCTGAGCCCCTATGGTCAGCGGAACCTGACAGAGTCCTACATTCAGTGCATAAAAGCATTTCCATAGGGGTGACCCAGAGCCAAGGCTTTTTTTTTTTCAATTGAGTGAACAAGCAAGAAATCACTCCTATCCCAGTCTGTAAGAAGTTGTCTTGTGTGAACAGTTGGCAGACTAGAGAAATACTACCAAGAAAGAAAAAAGGACAAACAAGCTATTGAAAATTGTTTTCATCACTACTGATGGCAGTAATTTTTGATAGTTTTTGTGCAGCTATCACCAGTCCCTTGGCTAACACAAGTCATATTCAAAGCAACTAAGCCAAATAACTTAGAGGACTTGCCTATTTTACTAAGTTTGCATATAGGATTGCAACATGCTGTGAAGGGAGGAATTTTGGACATGGGAGTGGAGAGAGACTTGGATTTGGTTGCCATGATCACAAGTCATGAAATATGCAGTAACAAATGGAGAATTGCTCAAAATTATGCTACAGGACTGGTCATGTCAGGAAACTGTAGACAAATACAGTAGCTTAGTCCTCAGTCACACTAAGAATGTTTGTATAACTGAGGATGTATTTCTGTGTATGTAAAATAAGTAGGTAAAACAAAATAAGGTTTTTGGCAAAGACTGGCAAATATCAATCATCTTAGCCCACCTAAGCCAAGACAAAGAAAATATACAAAAGGTAACCAGGGAAAAAAATTACATAAGGCAATATATGACATAGTTCCAGTGTGCTGGTTGCATAAGTCCACTCTCAACAATCCTCCTAACTTAAATGACTATTGCTGACTTTCAGGCACAAGAAACAGACAAGGTAGTCATGAGTGGACCATGGAAGTAATTTTGTGCAGAGATTGGTGAGGTTCTTGGTGAAATATATGTGTTACTTTGATATCCCCTTCTTTGATGGCTAGAGTGATTGAGGAGTTGTTGTTAACATAGAGCTGTACCAGGAGAGGCTGTTTGATGTCAGAAAGAAAGTTATGCATCCATAGTGCTTGCTGTGATACACACATTATGGCCATATACTCAGCTTCCATAGTTGATAGGGCAAGTTTGTTTGCATTTGAAACTTCAAGAGACTGGACCACCAGCCATCAAGAAAATATATCTGAACGTCAATCTTTGAGTATCCAAGTCTCCTCTATAATCAGCATCAACACACTCCACTGGCTTGGTAGTCCATCTAAACTCCTTAAAGTAGGTGATACAATACTTTAGCATACCTTTTACATATACCAGAACATGTAATAATGTCAGGTTCCACTGACCACAGGGGCTCAGACCACTGGGCAAATCCTTACTTGGCAAACACAAAGTCTACATGCACAATCAGTGTCACAGAGCGTGGCATACAAACTGGGAGTTTGGGGAGAGGAACAAGTATGGAGGGACCAAGGCTAGTCCAGAGAGCTAGAGGGAGCTCTGGGGGTCAGAGGCAAGCTCCAGGGCTGAGAACAAGTCCTGAGGAGCGAGTGCAGGTGGGCCAGGGGTCAGATGTGGGACTTGTTAAGTCCTGGGGTTGAAGTCAAAGAGAAAAGGGTGAGAATGCAACTAAGGGAAATTGGAGAGTTAGAGAAGAAGGGGAGACAGAAAGAGAGAGAGAGAGAGAAAGACTTAGAAAGGAGGACCAGGGAAAGGAAACAAGATAGATTGAGAGTGGCAAGATGAGTAGAGACTAGAATAGAGTAAAACAAGTTGAGCAAAAAAGAGATGATAGTAAAATGGGCAGAGACAAGGCAATATGAGAAAACAGGCAAGAGACTCTGAAAAGATGGGCAATATCAACACTACCATACTAGAGGCTATACTACAAATTATATACAAGGAGGGTGGGTAGGCTCCGGACTACAAGTCCAGGCTCCAGGGTGTGTTGTGGTGCAGGAGTTCTTACTGGAGCCCAGGGTTCATGCAAGGAGTTGTGCAATAGTGCCAGGACTCTTGCTGAAGCCCAGTGATTGTGCAAGGGCGTTGTGGGCATCAAGGTTGATTGAGTGGCATAAAGGAAGCTCACAAAGAATTGGCCTTGCTTTGGGAGCATGGGAGGCATGGAATGGGTGAAAAGGCGAGGAGTCAACCAAGAACAGGGTGCAGGGCACAGGATTTGGGCCAGGGTGACACGTTGATGTGTGATGTGTAGTGGTTGCCTTTTGGGGTTAGGAGAATGCCAGGGATTGCCAGGGTCAGCGCTGATGGTAGTGTTGATGGGCAGTGATGGGCCAGGGATTGCCAGGGTTGGTGCTGATGGTGGTGTAGGTGGGCAGTGATGTACTGATGGCCATTGCCACTGGTCCCAGGGATTGCTGAGGTGGTGCTAATGGTGCTGTAGAGGGCTGGTTATGTAGTGGTCTGGGCCCAGGCTTCATGGGGCTGGTCTGGGGCCTTGAAAGTCCCAGGGCCAGGATTGGGTACTGGCGGTGGTGGTGGGTCATGAAAAATAAGGCCTTTCAGTGAGCTGGGCTAGAGTTAGACTGGAAATGAGCAAGTAAGGTAACCGCAAATGACAGATTAGGTCATATTGCTGCTTGAGCCCAGCCCACATCAGAGTGCCAAAAAGTTGCTAGTATGGTTTCTCATGCATGAAGATATGTTTGCACCATTTTTGGGAGACATTTTGCTTGTAAGTGAGATTCCTGAAAGTAAGAAAGTATAACAAGAATTGCAGTTTGTCATACCAAAACATTCAAGTACTTGCATGAGGTAGGCTTTCTGGGATAGCAAGATCAATCAGGTGTGAGGGTCATGGTGTATAGCCATGCCAAGGATAAAAGATGTGTAGTATGCCTAAGTCTTTGACTTCATACACACTTACTGATTTCACTTTAGCATGCTGTGCTTCTTCTTTTGAGAATATTAAGCCAAAGATGTCACTGTTAAATGTGTTAGGTATGATTGTTTCCTTTATATCATCCTTGATCTCATGCAAGGGTCTGCTTAAGATCTTTTGTATCCTAGGTCCACATATGCCCCATCCAACATTTAGTACCAGTGCAAACCTCTCTGCATTAGCCAGTACAAGGTTTTTCACAGTAAGGCCAGTTTCCTCTTCCCTCCTGGAAAACCTGGAGGTAATTTCATGTATACTTTGTGCTCAGGGATGCTGTTTAGATACACTGATATGAAGTCCACCTGCCAGATCTCAAGAGCTTCCTGTGCTGCCACAGTGGCAGATATTCTGAGCAATTCAAGATGTACCACCAAAATCCTCCCCTGCTGCTTGAGAGAACCCCTTTGCTACCAGACAAGCCTTTCTTTGAACCACATCTCTATCCACATTATACTTGTTTGCAAAAATCCATTGACAGCCCACAATCTTCTTCTCCTCCAGTACAGAGGACTCATCCAGCAGCTCATACTCTGCATTCCTCCATAACCCTCCACTCTTGCTGGTTGCCACAAGTTGGGTCTCCACATCACCTCCATGTAAGTCTTGAGTACTTTCATGTCATCATATCAAATATCCATATGGGCCCTCTCAGTCATCAGAGCCATCAGGGGTTCCCCACCAGATTCCCAATTCTCCTTGTCATTGCATGCAACCTACCCTGTGCGCAGAGTTTCTCAGGCAACAATCAAAGCTGAGGTTGGTTTTGCATGTCTTGTCAATCAATGAAGGGGTTGGATTGGTGCAGGGAGTAGCATCCAATCATCTATTCCAGGATCTGTATTGGTGGTGTCTTCAATGTAGAGTGGGCCTTGGTGCTATGGATTGACATGGAGGCAGGACACCTAGTCCTGAGGTGGTGAGTATGAGTTGTGTGGTTGTGTCTTGTGTGGTAAGTAGTGTAATGTCATCATCTGTGCTGCCAAGTATGGTAAGCAAGTGATGACTAATGCCTTCCTCAAATATAATGTCCCATGTGATCACAATGGACCTGGATTGCTGATCATACAGACAATAACCACTATTAGCATAGCCAACAAGGCATGTGTCAGGTTCCATTGACTGCAGGGGCTTCTTTCCTCAGAGTGGACTTGAGGTGGTTATGGATACATAGTCCTACATTGGGGTGAAATCCAGGGTGGTTTCAGGGGTTGATGAGGTGGTAATGGGCTTGGAGGCTGTAGGATGCTAGCCTTGAGTCACTAGTACAAGTCCAGGGACATGCAAGGTGTTCCAGGATGAGGGGCATGGGTTAGAAGGTGGGCAAGATGAGTTCTGGGCTTGGTCTGGGGGAAGCAAGGTGAGGCAGGGGGACAAGATGAGCTTAACAGAAATCAAGGCAAAATGAAAATGAGACAAGAAGGTTCAATGAAAATAAGGCAAAATGAGGCAAGTTCAGGAATAAAAGAGAATTTAGGATGAAATAGAAGAGTGTACAAAACAGACAAGATAAGTAGGAATGGGCATAGATGAGTTAATAAGGCAGAATCAGACTATTGGGTTCAATATCAACACTACCATACAGATTGTCTAGCTATGCCTTAAGTATTAGGGGCCCTGGACTAAGTCAGATTAGTCCCAGAGTCCTGTGTAGTTGTATTGCACAGGGCTCTGGGACATACTCATAATCATACCTGTAACTGTGTTGCTGGACTCCCTACTGTATGGTTTGGCTGGCTTGTGGGTGCCAGCATTGGGATCCCTATGTCAATGGGTCTGGCATTGGGTGTCAGCTGTGAGCTTGCTGGGAGTAATTGCCAGGTGACAGGAGTAATTGCCAGGTGACAAGAGTAATTGCCAGGTGACAGGAGTAATTGCCAGGTGACAGAAGTGATTACCAAGTGATTGCCAGATGTTGGGTGTCCCTGCAGGGTTTGCCAAGGCTGACAGGTGGTGGTTGCTGGGAGCCAAGTGATAGATTAGGTCAGGGTTGGGGTTTCACAGTGATTGCCAAGTGTCATGCTGGGTCAAGGTCAGGGTGGCAGCAAATCTGAGGCTGGGGTGGGTGTGGTGGTAGGCAGGGTTGTTGGGTCAGTTGGTGGGGCAACTAGCAGGTTGGTGGCATGTCCTGGAGTGGCAGGATGTGCTCCAGGAGTGGGTTGTGACAGCATGTCCTCACCAACCTCAGATACAACTTTGATTTGATTAGTTTGTCAGGAACCTTAGCCCAGGCAAGCTAGCTCCATGGATGGAGATAGTCAATGCATTGCCATTTATTAGTCTAGGTCTTCTTAGGTATCCTGTTTGGGTAGCATGAGGAAAGGAGAAGGTTTTGAGTGTATACTTGCACTACAGCCACTTCTGCTCAGAGTTTCTGAGGCAGACCACTTTCTACCAGGACACAGCATACACCTTCTAAGATGGTCCTGTTTGCCCTCTTGGTGACACCATTTTGGACATGTGCACAAGGTGTGGATATGTGCAGAATGATGTCATGTGCAATGAGATAAGCAGACCATGATTTGTTGATTCATTCTCATGCAGTGTCAACTCTAACTTTGCAGTTTCCATCTTTGGCACTCAAACTCATTATAGTATGCAGTGAATGCAGTGAGCATTGTTGTTGAGCCCTTTCATGTCAGGAAAAAGGCTGACATATGAGATGAACCTCCATCGACCACAACCATTATGTATATAGCACCTCCAAATGATAACACACTAGCTGGCTCCTACAGGTCCACATGGACACAATTGTTTGGTGCACCGTCAGGCTTGATTATGGCATTGTAATAAAATGCAGCATGCTTGCCATATATGCAGTCCTCACATACATCAGAAACAGTTAAATCTCCTTTTATTACCAGACCATCTACCAGGTTTTGTGCTAATGCATTTTTAATAGTTTTGATGCTTGCATAGCCAAATCTCCAGTGCCAGAGCTCTAAGCTTGTAGGTTTTATCAGCAACTTAGCAATCATGACAGTGGGCCATTTCATGCTTCTAAACAATTCAAGCAGGTACATTCCTCTTGTTCCTTTGCTGCAGAGAACTTCCCTCCCACTTAGGTCCTGAGAGCAAACAAGGCCTTCACCAAAAACCACATTTAAACCCACTTGGTCAAACTTATTGATCAACACCAGATTAAATGCAAGATCAGGGGTGTGTAGCACATTCCTGAATACAAGTTCTGATAAGCCATGAGCCATATTGCATACTTTTCTGGCTGTCCAATGCCTGATGACACAAAACATAGCTCCTTTTGGTGCAGCATGTCCCTCAGTAGATGTTGGAAGTTTCTCATAATCAGAAAATGCTATTGACAAAAAAGTAGTCTGCCACCCCTGAATTAGCATAGGTAGAGATGATTGTTTTGGAGGTAAATGCATTTTGCCATGCTACTATTTCCTGCTGATCAGAGTGTGCTTTGACAGGTTGGGCTGTGGCCAAGAAAGCATACATAACTTGGGGCTGTGTGCTTGTCTGTGAAGTAGTTACAAGCAGTTGGCTAGTTGAGGCAGCTACATTCACTGCTGGTGGGTTTCAAAAGGGGCCATATTGTTGGATGGGGATTTGGATGTCTTCCCCTTGTTTCTAAAATTTAGCAAGAACTGACCTTCTTTCTCTCCACCTCTCCAGTAGTTTCTGCTTTGTCTGTATTTGTAGTGCTGTTGCTAATATGCCAGCCTTCTGTTTCTGAAATATAAAGTGATCCCAATGGACAGTGAGTGCTGCTATGATTTCACTGGATTTCGTCTTGAGGCTTGCCACTACAGCATTAAAAGGCTGCATCATCCAGTTTTGCTCCCTTTTCTGTTGCTGACTCCCACTTCTCTCTGAAATCCTTCCCATGTGTGAGGTTCCAATGACTGCAGGGGCTTCTTTTCTAAGCAAGACCTTATGGGGTAGACTCAAGGTGGCTATGGGTACAAAGTCCTATGTGAGGATGAAGTCTGGGGTTAAGTTCAGGGTTTTGTGCAGGTGGTTCTGACTTAGGGGTTTGGGAGGAGGTAGTCTTGGGTGGCTAGAACAAGTCTAGGGCTGCACAAGGTGCTCCAGGGTGTGGAGCATTGGTCTGGGATTAGGGAGGTAAGTCCAGGCTTAATCCAGGGAAAGGCGAGGCAAGACAGGGTTGAGATGAGCTTGAGAAGGAAAAAGAGGAGGGAAAGAAAATGAG
>JAGGAU010000481.1:0-10882 GCA_017657275.1 Termitomyces sp. T108
GACAAGCTCCTCCCAGAGGCAGAGTTCCAGTACAATAACCATGTTCACTCTGCCACCAAGGTCTCCCCGTTCCTCCTGGACACCGGACGCCACCCCCGGATGGGATTCGAACCTCCGGGACGACGATCAGAAAACGAGTCCGTGAACGAGTTTGTAGAGCGGATGCATGAAGCCCAGGAGGAAGCTAAGGCGGCCCTGACCAAGGCAAAGGATGACATGGCCCGATACTATGACCGCGGACGGCTTCTAACCTCCACATACAAGCCTGGAGATTGTGTTTACCTGGACGGCTCAGACATCACCACCACACGACCCTCCAAGAAGCTGTTCCACTGCCAGCTGGGGCCATATGTAGTGGAAAAGCAGGTGGGCCCCCTAGCTTACTGCCTCCACCTACCTCCCAGAATGCGCCAGCTGCACCCAGTCTTCAATGTGGTCAAGCTCCTGCCTGCCCTGGACAACCCCATACCTGGATGACAGGTGCCGCCACCACCGCCCCCAGTCCTCGCTGCTGAAGGCCCGGAGTACAAGGTGGAGAAGATCTTGGACAGCCATCTATTCTGCCACAAGCTATAGTACAAGGTCAAGTGGAAGGGCTATGGTATTGAAGACATCTCCTGGGAGCCTGCTGATGGTGTCCATGCTCCAGCCCTTGTTAGGAAGTTCCACCGCATGCACCCCAATGCACCCCAGGCTATCCAGGGCATCTACCTTATATCTCTGACTGACCAGGCCATCTGGAAGCTGTTCTACCCCAGCGTGTCAAGTCGCTGCACTCTAGGGGGGGGTGATGTCAGGGGACTTTCATTTTGGGACCTCCGGAATGGTCCCGGAGCAGTCTGGAGATTTCCAGACTTCCATTTCAGGACGTTCTGGAGCTATTTCCATTTGGGGACCTCCAGAGTTGTCCGGGAATAGTCCGGAGATTTCCGGACCTCCTCCAGGGTTAGGGTTTAGGTGTGGTCATGCTGTACAGTACATTTCCATGCCTCCGCACCAGCGCCTGATGCGCCGCACTCTAGCAGAGGAGTCCTTAGACTTGTTCTCTTTGGATTCTCCTCTGCCAAGTAATTAGCTACATTCCCTGTTGTATAGTACCATTCTAATACACTTTGGATTCCCCTCTGCCAGTTGTGTGACTTAGCCGCAACCTCCAGAGGTCACCCTTACAGGTCTGAGCCCCCATGGTCAGCAAAACCTGACACTAGCAAACCCTGTCCACCAACGCCACCATCAGCGCCTACCCCAGCAAACCCTAACTCACAACTGCCCATCCATGCCACATCAGCGCCACCCCCAGCAACCTCCAAAGACTCCTCCATCCCAATTAGACATCCATTGTGCCTCTTGCATCAATGCATCACCCCAGTCCAAATCCTGCACCTGTAAGAGTGACCTTTGGAGGTTGCGGCTAAGTCACACAACTGGTAGAGGGGAATCCAAAGTGTATTAGAGTGGTACTGTACAACAGGGAATGTAGCTAATTACCTGGCAGAGGGGAATCCAAAGAGAACAAGTCTAGGGACTCCTCTGCCAGAGTGCAGCGCATCAGGCGCAGGCGCGGAGGCATGGGAATGTACTGTACAGCATGACCGCGCCTAAACCCTAACCCTGGAGGAGGTCCGGAAATCTCCGGACTATTCCCGGACAACTCTGGAGGTCCCCAAATGGAAATAGCTCCAGAACGTCCTGAAATGGAAGTCTGGAAATCTCCAGACTGCCCCAGAACAATTCCAGAGGTCCCAAAATGGAAGTCCCCTGACAGCACCTGCATCCCCTCTTTGGTTGATTCCTCATCTTCTCACACATTCCATGCATCTCATGCTTCCAAAGCAAGGCCAATCCTTTGTGAGTTTCCTTGACGCCACTTGACCAATCTCAATGCCTGCAGTGCCTTGCACAATCCCTGGGCTTCAGCAAGAGTCCCAGCACCATCACACAACTCCTTGCATGAACCTTAGGCTCTAGCAAAATCTCCTGCACCACAACATGCCCTGTAGCCTGGGCCTGCAGTCCAGAGCCTACCTGCCCTCCTGTATATGACCCGTTACCACTGCTGGTAATCCACCAACCACCGCCAGTACCCAGCCCTGGCTCCAGGGACTCTCAAGCTCCTTAGGCCAGCCTACAAAGCCCCAGGTCCGGACCACTACCAAGACTGGCCATCTTCAGTGGCCATCAGCAGATCAGCAGCCATCACACCCATCACTATCCATGTATGCCACATCAGTGCCAAACCTAGCAAACCCTAGCTGCCCACACCACCATCAGTGCCCGCTCCAGCAATCCCCAGCTGCCAACGCCACTATCAGTGCTTGCCTTGATGCCACCATCAGCACCAACCCAGCAATTCCTGGCCCATCACTGGCAGCCTCCAATGCCCTCCTTTCTAAATCAGGCAACCAATATGACTTGTGCATCAATGCATCACTCTGGCCCAAACCCTGCACCTGCACCTCCTCCTTGGTTGATTCCTCACCTCCCTGCACATTCCATGCCTCCACATGCTCTCAAAGCAAGACTCATGCTTTGTGAGTTTCCTTTATGCCACTTGACTGACTCTAATGCCTGCAGTGCTTTGCATGATCTCCAGGCTTCAGCAAGAGTCCTAGCACCATTGCACAACTCCTTGCATGAACCCCACAAGAACCCCTGCACCATGACTCACCCTGGAGCCTCCCCACCCCTCATATATAAGGAATAGCATAGCATCTGGTACAGTAGTGTTGATATTGCCTAACTTTCCTGGTTTCTAGTCCAGTTCTCTTACTATTCCCCTTGATCTTGTCTATCTCATCTCCATTTCCCAATTTGTCTCATACTCAACTTGTTCTATTTTCTACTCTCTTATCACTCATCTTGTTCTCAATCCAATCTATCTTGTTTTCCTCTCCTGGTCTCCCTCTCTAAGTCTCCATCTCTGTTTCTCTCTCTTTCTCTCCTCCTCTTCTCCTCTTTCTCTCTTTGTCTCTATTCTCCTCTAAGTCTTGACTCTCTCAACCACTCCCCACCTCTTTCTCTTTGACCCCAGCCTTGGGACTTAATGAGTCCCATGTCTGAACCCCAGCCCACTAGCACTTGCCTCTCTGGGACTGATTCTCAGCCCTGGAGCTCGTTCCTGAACCCTGGAGTTCTCTTGATAGCCCTCTGGACTAGTCCTGGCTCCTCCATACTTGCCCTTTCCCCTTCAATCCTGGTTTGTACGCCGCACCCACATTTCCAATTGTGCATGTAGACTTTGTGTGTGCCAAGTAAGGATTTGCCCAGTGATCTGAGCCCCTGTAGTCAGCAGAACCTGACAGTTGTAGTGTAGCTTCCAGTATGGTAGTGTTGATATTGCCAATCTTTCCTAGTTTCTAGTCCAGTTTTCATACTCTTATCATTTTCATTGATCTTGCCCATCTTGCCTCTATTTCTCCATTGTCTTGTACTCAACTCATCTACTCTCTACTCTCGTATTACTCATCTCGTTCTTATCTCAATCTATTTGCTTTTCCTCTCCTGGTCTCCCTCTCTAAGTCTCTGTCTCTGTCTCTCTGTCTCTCTTCTTCTCTCCCTCCTTCTCTCTTTGTCTCCTTTCCTTCTAAGTCTCCAACTCTCTTGACCGCTTCTTGCCTTTTTCCTTTGACCCCAACCCCAGGACTTAATGAGTCCCACGTCTGAACCTCAGCCTACCAGCACTCACTCCCCTGAGACTTATTCTCAGTCCTGGAGCTCATTCCTAAACCCTGGAGTTCCCTCACTAGTCCTGGTCTCTTCATACTTGCCCTTTCCCCCTCAATCCCAGTTCATACACTATGCCTGCAATTCTGGTTGTGCATGTAGACTTTGTGTGTGCCAAGTAAGGATTTGCCCAGTGGTCTGAGCCCCCATGGCCAGCAGAACCTGACAATTACCAACCTGACTATACCTGTAGGCTACCTGCAGTATATAAGGCCTTGAGTGTGGTAGTTACAGTTTTTAAGGTTTTGCAATAAGAAGACTCAAACCAGTTCTTTTGTGGACCTACTAAGTGTGACCTGTATGCTACCCTATTGAGAAGTCTATCAGGAAGTCTACTGTTACATATTTTGAACTTCTAAAAGTCCTAGCAAGATTAAACAAAAGCAGCTTGCAAACCATGGGCTTTTCTCTGTCTGATCAACCATGGATGTCCTAGTGGTGAGTCAACCAGCTACTCAAAGTCACCGAAATGGATTCCTGCAGATACAACCTCTGTTCAAGGGCTACAACAGCCCTGGACACCAAAATTTCCCTGGGAGTGGCAAAGTTGAAGCAGTGTGCAATGCCACCCCACATGCCCAGGCCAGCAAGCTCCTTTGAAGCAGCACAAGGCAAGAGCAGTGAAGAGGGAAGAGATAAGTCAGGTTCTGCTTTGATAGCAGCCTCTTTGTTTCAGCTGAAATAGAGTTGGAGGCATTGTTCTTGATGACCATTGAAGAAAACCAGGATGACACACCAGCCAATGTGTTGTCAGAAGAAGAGAGTATAGCAGAGACCCTGTTAGCTCCCAAGTCCAGAGAATTAAAAGAGACCAGATACAGCTTGCCAGATACTCAAAGAAAGTCTACCATAGGTTCCATGGGCTGAGCAAGGTGGGGGAACATCCAAAACAAAGATCTGGCCAAGGTAATGGAACAGATTAGCATGAACATGACTGATGAACAGAGACGACTTATCAATTCTTGCTATGAGAATCTGAGTACCAAATGGAAGACAGAAGAGATCTCAACAAATGAAATATTGGAAGAGCATTGGGACTCCCCATGTGATGAACTTAGAGAGTGCCTTTGATGGACAAAAGCCTTGGATAGGGATATCCAATAACTGCAGAAGAAATTGAAGAGGAGTGAATGGGCTAAAAGGCACTGCAAGCATGCAGGGTCAAAGCCCATTTTGCCAGAATCTCAAGATATGATTAGCCATGTCACTGACTGAGCTCAAGAAAGCTGGGAGCAGAGCTAGGCCAGAGGCAGGACCTGAAGATGAGACTCCTATCTCAGGTGACCAAAAATAGTGCACTAGGCCACACATTTGAACAAATTAAAGAGGAAAGTGAGACAGAATTCACAAGGGCATTGAACATGATGCCCCCCTCCTCCTTGAATTATTTGAGTTCAGAAGACAGCAGCAATCCTCCTTTGTCAAGTGATAGCAAATTAGAAACTAGTGATGATGAGGTCAGAAAGAAAGCAGTTAGACCTAAGAAAACCAAGGCAAGTAAGAAGGCAGTCGGGAAAAATAAGTCTCTCATTCAACCTACCCCACTTGCAAAATACAATGGAATCCAAGACCTCCAGATGTTCCTTCAGTTCATGACACACTGTACATCTGTCAGAGGACAAGTCCTTAGACCATTGATAAGTACTTGGCTGGGCTGGGTGCATTAACATGGATTTCAGCAGCATCTGGCAGTAAGATTATCTGGCACCTCAATTAAATCAGTCCTATCTTATCAGCAGGTGCCAAGTTCTCCAATCAGAAGCCTTGGAACATCACAAAGCAATCCTGTGCTTCTGGCAGTTCATTAGCATGGGCTTCACCTTAGTGCCTTCATCCAATGTCTGGCAACTTCCATTCTCTTGCTAGTTTCAAGCCCAATTGATAGCTCCCCATGCATTTGTCTGCTTATAGTCTTTGATTGAAGGGTTGTCTGACTGGTGAACAGATGCCATTAGTGACCCAGGCAATATTTTCAGGTTTCATCCCTTGCGCCACAATTCTTGAAGTTTTTGACATATGCTGCTGGTGACTTCTTTTCTATTCCTTGTGTACAAGCTGTATTATTTTCACTTACCTTATGTAGTTAGCAACAGTAACCTAGCACCTTATAAATACTGTACTATGTAGTAGCATGAGGACAATACACCCCCCCACTGTTTACATTCACCCAGTTGCTAACTTATCTGCTCTCCTGACTCCTTCTTAAGTCGCTAAGTTGCCAAACATTTCTCTCAGTTAGAGCCCTTAATTGCCAGTGGTACTCTTGGGTATATTAGTGTTTTTACATTGCTAAAAGTCTAGCACCTGTCAGGGAACCAGTTTCTGGACCATGGTCAACCCTACTCTGAGCTTAGTCCAATGATACACCTATTCCTAGCAGATCTGACTGGCCGCTCTATGCCCCATCTATGGCTATAGGCTTAGGCAGGGTGGAGGAGAAAAAGCTCAAAGATTCAAATAATAATAGTTGATGACATAGTCTGAACCATTTTGTGAAAAATGGAAAATTAGGATAAAGAGCCTAATTTATAACATATTTGGTCGACTCATCCTATCCTCCAGGGGAAGAAGCTTGGAAGGGTTCGGCTGTTCACCGATTAAAAGGGTATGTGAGTTGGGTTTAATATGACATGAACTACAGAATTTTGATTAAACCCAAGTTCCACCCATACCACAGAGAAGGTACAATTTAAAACTAAACTTAAGAATGATAAAAAATTAACCACTACGACAATAATAAAATTTATAAAAAATCATAATGATTTTGAAATTAAGGACTTTGTAGCTCTTATTTCAAGATTTATTAAATTTCCTATTATGTTAGATAAATTATTAGATAGAATTAGCTCAGCCCACCCTTTCCCCTTCCATCTCTTAGTAGTCAGCCTTGATGAGTCATATGCATGGACCTTACTCAGCATTGATTATTGTTAGTCATACTCCATTACATACTGGGGCCCAATTAGTAAACAGTATTAGTAATAACACAGCCACCAATGTAGTATATATAGGCAGCCTGTGGATAGAATATCTCCAGGCTGAACAATAGCAGTGTTCTCTTGGTCTATCCACTGAATTGACTGTAAGCTCTTTAGTGATGTCCAACCCTTTGCTTGCTCTGCTTGCCCCTTGCCAACTCTTGCTTGCCCCTGTGCCCGCCTGACTCTTGCTTGTTGCTTGCATTGCTGGCTCTGTAGAAAGAGTTCCACAGATGTTTAGCTTTGCCCTTACAGCACCCCTGCACTTACAGCAGGATTTTGGTTTAGCGGCAGTTGCTAAGCAATTGCCTCTTTAACCTTTGATATTAACTTACAAGTTCTTTCTCCATGAGTAACTGGGACTTTGCCCAGGACTCTCACATATTTTAGTGCATGCCCATCACTACTCCACCAAAGGCACTAAGAAACAGTTTGTTACTAACAAGTACCTAGCGACTTTTGGGCATCATCACTATCCACTCCAGCCTTGCTTAGTCTGTGTTGATGTTGGCACCCCTATCTAGCCACCATCTGGACCGCTCTGGTCCTACCTGGCTCCCCTCCTGTCTTGGCATTATCATCTAACAGATCAGCTGGTCTTTGGACCTACTCTACTTGTTAGCAGGCCTTTATGCCATTGGCTGGCTTACTCATGCTGATTATTGCTTACTCATTAGTGCTTAGTACATACCAGCCCTATTAGTCAATATGTTGTAGTCATAGTGTGTCTAATGTAGTATATAAGTAGGACTAGGGGATGTCCCATCCCCTAGTCCTTGCAATAGCATTGCTTTTGGGTCTACATATTAGCTTGACTGTAAGCTCCTCAGTGACAACCTTGTCCTCTGTCCTTGCTCTACTGCTCTGCCCCTTGTCAGCAGCCTGTCCTCTTGCCTGCCAGCTGTTGTTGCTGTGCCTGCTCAATGCTCGCTTCTTCTTGGTGGTGGGCCTGAGTGGTCAAAGCTTTGGCTTGGCTTCCATGATGGAGCATCCCCTTACAACATCCTATGTGAGATATAGGGTAGAGAAGGAACACCAGGTCCTAGTGGTCTCAGAATTTTTGACAGAAAGAACAGGACCTTCTATTCCAGCAAGGCATTGATAGGGGCCAAATAGAGCTAAGGACAGGATGCAGGAAAGGCCCTGGAATGTTTGCTTAACATGGTCAGCCAGCAATGGTAGTGGTACCAGCAGTAGCATTGGTGGAGGCAAGCTTGGTACTGGTAATCAACTGATGGCAAGAATGCAGAAAACAGTGTGGATCAAGTATCACTGATCCATGGTAGAGGTGTGTCACGCCATAGGCACCTATAAGCTAGTGGAAGTGGAGCAGGATCAGTGGGTAATCCTAGACTTTGTATCAGTAGAGCAATGTGGAGTGGAGCTGCTGGGTACCCTAAATGAGGTAATCTAGGGCAGGGGGTCAGGGTTGATCACTGTGGACATTATAAATACTGTATCATATCTTAACCAATAGACAAGAAAAAACTTCCTCTTTGAGAGTAGAGATCTAAGTGCCAGCAAATCAAGCCAGTTCTCTCTGGCAGCATCTGCATCAGCATTTTGTTTCCACCTGCATCATCATCTTTCTGCTACCTTTATTTGCAAATCAAACTTCCAAAAATGTGTATCTTTCCTTCTAATGGTAATGTCCCAAGTTCTGTTGCATTTTTACTAATTGTCACACCTATTGTGCAACACCCTTATCCATAATCAAGTACTAGACACAAGTACTAAACACTGCAAATAAGCAATATGTGATGCTATCAGCATTGTGTGCTCCAGAAGGATGGTGTCAGGGGACCGGTTTCTGGACCATGTCCAACCCTACTCCAAGCTTAGTCCGACAATATGCCTATTCCCTAGCAGATCCAACCAGCCGCTTGGCCCACCCTTTCCCCTTCTGTCTCTTAGTAGTCAGCCTTGATGAGTCATATGCATGGACCTTACTCAGCATTGATTATTGTTAGTCATACTCCATTACATACCGGGGCCTGATTAGTAAATAGTATTAGTAATAACACAGCCACCAATGTAGTATATATAGGCAGCCTGTGGATAGAATATCCCCAGGCTGAACAATAGCAGTGTTCTCTTGGCCTATCCACCGAATCGACTGTAAGCTCTCTAGTGACGTCTGACCCTCTGCTTGCTTTGCTTGCCCCTTGCCCAACTCCTGCTTGCCCCTGTGCCCACCTGACTCTTGCTTGATGCTTGCATTGCTGGCTCTGTGGAAGGAGTTCCACAGACGTTTAGCCTTGCCCTTACAAATGGGCTTTGAAAAAGTTTTTCAAGGGCTTATTTAATGAATGTTTCCCAATTAACTACTGTAACAAGCAATGGAACAGACTGCAAAACCTACAACAAGGAAAAATGACTCCAAGAGATTACATAGAAGAGCTGCAGGAGCTGTTCACAATCATGGGATCTACAAACAGTTGATGACACCCAAAAGTCACTAGGTACTGTGTAAGGTAACTGCCACCTAGTGCCTCATGTAGAGTAGTGTTGGGCATGTGCTAAGAAATGTGAAAGTCCTGGGGCAGAGTCCCAGCTACTTGTGAGGCTGAAGGTTTTGGTAAGTTTTGAGAGGGGGAAAGGAAGTGCTTAGCAGGCACTAAACCATAATCCTGCCATAAGTCCAGGCGCTAGACTCTTGGTGACTGGGAGGCAGTGATGTGCCTGGTGGTACTGTTGGCAATAAGGGGTGCTAACTTGAAATGTGGAGGGGGGTGACTAGGCTGCTGGTGTGTATGAGGCACTAGCTGCTTAGCAACTGAGAGAGTAAAAGTGGAATAAATGACTTAGCAACTGAGAGGAATAAGCTCACTAAGATGTAATGTGTGCAATGGAGGTCTATTATTCTGATGCTACCACAGAGTATACTATTTATAAGGTGCTAGGTCACCATTGCTAACTACATAAGGTAAGTAAAATGATACAACTTGAGCACAAAGAATGGAACAGAAGTTGCCAGTGGCATATGTCAAGAACTCCTAAAAATTTATGACACAAGGGATGAAACTTAAATTTGTCTGAGTTGCTAACAGCATCTGTCAACCAATTGGACAACCCTACAATCAAAGACCATAAGTAGGCAAATGCATGGGGAGCTGACATTTGGACATGAAACCATCAAGGAGGTGGCAGTTGCCAGACATCGGATGAAGTCGCTAAGGTGGAGCCAGTGCCAATAAACTGCTAGAGACAAGATTGCTTTGTGATGTTTCTATGGTTCCAAGGCTTCTGATTTGGGAGCTCAGCCACCACTGATAAGATAGTGCTAATCTAATCAGAGCACCAAATAATCTTGATGCCAGATAAGGCTGCTAAAATTAGTGTTAGTGTGCCCAGCCCAGCTGAGTACTTATCATAGTAAAGAAAAGGTTGTGAAATTATTCAACAGCTTCCAAACTTCTATACAAAAAGAGCTTTATTGTGCTGGACTCAACCTGGAAACATCCAAATGGGAGAAAGTTGTGTGTAAGGCAGAATTTATCAAAATGGTGGAGTCAATCAACCTGGAGTTTGGGGAGCCATTGGCAGGAAGTACAAGGCACTCATATGATCAATCCCCAGACAGAAGTCAAGCTGGAAAAAAAGGTGCTGGAGAAAGCAATAGGAATTGGAGCATCCAAGAAGATATAGAGACTGTAGGAGAAGTAAATTGCTGGCAGAAACTGGAGGAAAAATGAATACATCTCCTGGATACTCAGCCAAAGGCAGTACCTCAAGGTGAACCAAGGGCAAGGAGCCAAGAAATGGGAGCAGCCAGCCCAAGATGCTAGGTGAATGCCTATGACTCTTCAAGAAGAAAGAGGATGAATACTGGGTCCAAGGCTGGTGTTTCAAGTGTCAAGAAGTAGGCCACCTGGCCTGAAACTGTCCCCAAGAGCACACCACAAACTCATCCAATCCTGGGAAGTGTAAGGGCGACCTCCGGAGGTTGCGGCTAAGTCACACAACTGGCAGAGGGGAATCCAAAGGTGTATTAGAGTGGTACTGTACGACAGAAATGTAGCTAATCACCTGGCAGAGGAGAATCCAAAGAGAACAAGTCTAAGGACTCCTCTGCCAGAGTGCGGCGCATCAGGCGCAGGCGCAGAGGCGTGGGAATGTACTGTACAGCATGACCGCGCCTAAACCCTAACCCCGGAGGAGGTCCGGAAATCTCCGGACTA
>JAGGAU010000482.1:0-10873 GCA_017657275.1 Termitomyces sp. T108
CCTTTCGGCTCGTCTCGCCCTCAGTCTCGCCTCGCCTTCCCCGGACCAAGCCCGGACACACACCAGCATCCCCGGACTCGCGCCTCGTACCCCCGGAACTCCGGCGCAACCCCGGAATCCCTCCCTCAGCCCGGATCTAACTTTCCTGACCCCCCACAGAGTCAGATTCACCCCCACCAGTCCCGGAACTGACCCCGGACCCCGTAATCACGTAGGACTTCGTGCTTGCAGTCACTTTGAGTCCGCCTCGTAAGGTCTTGCTTAGGAAGAAGCCCCCGCAGTCAACGGAACCTGACAGTCTGGAGGCAGTGGTGGACATGGGTATGAGAGCGGGAGTTGTCATGGTGGGGGCTAAGGGGAAGAAGACAGTGGCGGCTGAGAAGCGCAGTGCCTACAAGGCTTCTTTTCTTTTCTGATGCTTCAGTGACCATCACTAACTTGTTCTGATAGTGTGACAAATGCTGGGCAGACAACAATCCTGAGGGGTATTGGTTTTCTACTGGCATCCTCCCTTGCTATTGGTGTGATGCCCTGTGCCAGAGCTGTACCTACAATGGCTTCAAGTCCAGGGAACGTGGCAAGAGGGATCCCATCATAGAGAGGACTTTCAAGAAGGCTGTCCTGGTTTGGCAGGCATGGGAGTACATGAAAAGGCAGAGGGTGGTGAAGACGGCTGGTGGGGTGGTCAAGACAAAGCTTGAGGCTCCTGACTCATCAAGATGGGGTTGCTGTGTCAACAGTGAGGAGAGACCAAGGAGTTGGCAGAGAGACCAAGAAGATGGGCTCCAAGGCAGGCCCCAAGTGCCTATGGTCACCAAACAGGGAGGCTTCAATATCCAAGGCTTCCAAGCACGCTAGGTTGGCGACCAAGGAAATGTTGTTAGCAGGCAAGGCAGATGTGACAGAGGAAGAGGAGAGTGAGGAGGATGATGATGAAGGTGAAGACATGGCAACTGGTGTCCCCTGTGAGATGGCTGCTGGGACTTGACGATGGCAGCCAGTGGATGCTTGGCAGCAATGGCTGGCCGTTGCTGCCGCTTCTCATGGTCAGTCATTGAGGGATGACTCTGCCCAAGCACCCCCAGTCACTAGGGTGGAAAGGCAGTCAACTCCACCCTCTATCAAAGCCTAGTCGCTGGCAGAGGAAGCTGTGTCCCATGAGGAGGAGTCTGAAGACAAGAAAGAAGAGGAGGAGAGAGCAGAGGGAGCAGAGTTAGAGACTCCTCAGGTGCTGGCAACTTGGACTCAATGTTGGTGACCCATGGCAGACTGGAGATGACAGGTCACGGTGGCTCAAGTGCTATCCTTTAGTGGGAATGACCATGAGCAAGTAGAGCAAGTGCCTGTGGCCACTAGGGTAGTGCCCTCTGCTCGTGTCACTGGTAGCAACTTTGAGTGGCTGAGGGCAGAGCTGTCATATTCCATGTTGGTGGTATAGTCTCAAGTGGAACTGGAGGACTTCAAGGTGAGGGCAGTTGGGATGGAAGGTGTGATGCTGAAAGAGATGAGGGCAATAGAGGACAAAATGGCAGGGTTGAGAATGCGGAGGAAGTCGCTAGGTCGCAATGTGGACATCTTGCAATCATACCAGGAGGATTGTAAAGCGGCGCTGGCATGGCAAGAGAGGAACAATGTCCAGGACAAGGACTTGTTGCCTCTGAGGCCCTTCTCCTTCCCTGACCCGTCATAGGTGCCAGCCCTCCTCATTTAAAATGTAAATACTTAGTGGATGTTTTGGACTCTATTTTTTGATACATTTTCTTGATCATGCCACAATAGCCATGCCTTAAAAGCAAGTATGGAAAATAGCAAATGGTAAAGTGAACTTTTTTGAAATGTGGGAAGTTATGGGGAACACTCAGTAAATCATCATAGCATGTACCCCCTTGTAAGTGGTTGCGCAAGGTGCTCAGCAACCCCCATTGCCTATACTGCATCTTTGCAAGATATAAAGCATCTGTAGGTAAATAAAGACTGTATAAGTAGATGTATGTGAAATACCAAGTAAGGAGAAATGTCTGCTTAGTGATCATAAGGGAGATGCCATTGTCTGTAAGAAAAAGGATAAGTAGGTCATGCGATCAGAGGAAATACAAGATTGCTTGGCAACATCAGTCACCATCTTCTAGAGGCGGTAGGTCCTCATCATCTTGCAAGTTGGTTTCTTCCAGTTCTCTGAGCTTGGTGGTGTCAATATCTAGCGCCTTGGGTGGTAAGAGGATATGTTCTCTGGCAAGGTATGGCAATAGGTGGAAGGCTGCCCCTGGTTGGTGAAGTATGGAGCCATCTAGTTCACAAAGCATGTAAGTGCCTCCTCAATTCCATGAAATAACTACCAAAGGGCCCAGGTAGCATGGGTGCATCTTCTTGTTGAACGTCATTTCAATCTTTGTATTCCTCATGAGCAATAGTGACCCTCTCTTGAAGTTATAATCCTTGTTTGTGGCGCTATGGTCAGTTTCAAATCTAAGTGATGCTTGCCACCGAGCACTAAAGACAGTCTCATGTAGGCACACTAAGTCTTCACTACATCTCTGGAGGTCAATGGCACGTCTAGCAATCAAGTTGGTAGTGGACAGAATTGAATTGGGAGCAGGCTGTACGTATGTGGCTTCCACAATGTTGGCTGGCAGTAAGGGGTGGGTGCCCATGGCGGCATAGTAAGGTGAGCATCTCATGCATTTTTGTATAGTTACCCTTTCAGACCGAAAGACAGAGTAAGCAGCCTTGCTCCAGCATGACTCATTGCCATCCACTGCCTTGAAGAGGGCCTAGTGCACATAAAAATGGGGTCGTTCCACAAGTCCGTTAGCACACCCAGAGATTTGTATGTGGTGGATATTATACTTTTTAGTGAGGGCTAGTGCCTTGATGATGGGTGCTTCATTGTCAGTAACTATTTCTCTCAGCACACTCCAGTGGCAGATGACATCTTCAAACAACCACTTAGCTATAGCATCCGTATTTTCCCTCTGGAGCATTCTGAATTTGGGCCAGTGAACCAACAAACACTGTCCTTGTATGATGTACTTGTAACGTCCTGACTTTGGCATGTGCATGGTGTCAATATAGATTTTGCTAAACAATGGGGCTGGTGTAGCAACTGTAGGTGGTATGAGTATTTGGTGTGTTTGCTGGATTTGGCAGAGGTGACAGGTCTTGACATACCACTGGACATCAGCTTGGACGTGGGGCCACCAAAAGTGCTCTGTAAGGATAGCTCTGGTGGCATACAGTCCTCTGTGGCCCAGGTCATCATGTATAGCCCGTAAGATCTTGATCTGGTCGCTAGATTTTACTACAAGCTTATGAGTGCCATCCTTGTTATGTCGCCAAAGTCAGTTGTCACTAAGAAAAAAGGTTGGTGGCATAGCATATGAAGGTTGCATAGTCATTGTTGCTAAGGTCATTAGGTCTTTCAAGAGTGTCCAGCCAAAGTCTAGCCAATTCAATCCTGGCGTCTTTCCTAACCATCTTGGCACTTTTGGGTATAGCGTCATATTCAAGGTTTTCACTGCTTTCTCTGAGGGGTCTAGGGCCTTGTACTATGCATGGGGGTGAGGGTGTATAGGAGTCGGTAACTTCATTGATGGATGATGTGTAAAATGTAAGGGGCGATAAGAAGGGGTCAGGTTGGTAAGGGACAATAGGATGTAGAAGGGTGCTAGCAGGTTGGTCGCTATGGAGTAAGGGAAGGAGAATTTGTATTAGATGCATGAAACCATGGAGGTGGTCAACCCAATCAGCAAAGTTTTTGTCATCACTGGTGTCTGGGTCAGGGTCCCATCAGGCCTGTGGAAGGTACCTTTGACATGTACAAGTTCAAAATGAGACATCAGGATAGCGACCACTCAGCAGTTCATACTGGCAGAGTGCTGTATGTCAGGATTTTGTAACATACCCTTGATATACCTGGCATCCACTTCCACTATTAAGTTCTGTACTCCAATGAGGTACATCCTTAGTGCTTGGAATGCCTTCAAGCACCTATAGAGTTCCAACTTTGGTTGACTGTAGCGTGCCTCTCTGTCATTTAGCGTGATTGATACAAACCAATTGTAGCACCTTTGTTTTCTGTTGTTGCTAGCACACTGGTGAAGAAAGAAGCCGACAGCAATGAAAGAAGTGTCCACCGCTAGGATGACTGGATCTGGTGACATGTAATCAATTGGGACAAGGGGCTGTGCTTTCTGTAGTGCCTTGATAAGATCTTTTTGAGCGCTAACCTGTTCCAGGCCAAATTCAAATTCAAATGGGGCATTGGCACATGTGAGTTGGGTAAGATGATGGGCATGGCACACAAAGTTTTTGATGAACATTCAGAGGATGCCTACAGTACCAAGGAAGGCACAGACTTCAGACAGGTCATGACAAATTTCCCAGGCACGCCAGAGTGTTGTATGGTGACCCTGTTTAGTGGTTCAAGACTATGGACAATCCTAAGTTTATCAGATTTCTTGAGGACACAAAACCAGCGTAACCAGTAGGCGCTATTGGATGGCTCATAGACACCAGCCCTGATCTTGCTGCATATGATCTGACAGACCTTGACCTCTAGTCCTGGTGGTATGGAGTGGTTGTGTTCTGTCCATGGTACATGGAGAATGGTGGGGGTGGGTATAGGGGGAAAGAAATGTGTTCAGAAACTACTGTGCTTACTGTCTTCCCAGGCAAATGCTTCATTCTGCTGGGACATGAGGTCAGTAAGGATGTTGAGTTTGGCACTAGTGAGAAAACCTGTGTCATGGTCACCAATAAACTGCTGGTGATGTTCTTCAGTCAAGCAACCAGTGGGTTTAAAAGGAGGAGGATTAGAGCTTAGCAAAGTCTTCAGAAATTGAACTGGCCATGGGTTTGATTTATAAAGCAACTAGTTTATATTTCTTCTTAATCTGTACTCCTTTTCTTTCAGGGGCGCTAGAATTAGCAAGCATGGATTTGATAGGTACAACGTCTGGGGAGTGGCTAGCATAGTTGTTTGGCATGGTTAGTCCAAGAATTGCAGAAAAATGGTTGGTAGGAAGAGTGGCAATATATGTATTAGGCAATGAAACTGTTGAAAATGATTCTGAGGCTGTAAGATATAAGTAAGCAAGGGAAACATTGGTAATACTGAGGGAGGACATGTTAGTGCCTGTGTCAAGACTGGGGGAGAGTACTTTGGGGTCAAGGTAAGCCATGGATACAATATTAACAAGACCACTTTGGTGGTCATATTCCAATGTGAGGGCTACATTTCTGTGGTTGTCCTCACTAATCACCTCCTCAATGGTGGGTGAAAACATGCTGTGGTTTTTCCCAGGTGTTGGTTGGTAAAAGCAGGGGTCTTGGCAAGTTTTTCTTTCTGGCAACCATGCAGGAAGGTTGGTACCAGGCACCGCATGCCTGTGTTAGGGTTGCTAATTGTGAAGGTTGTTTTGCTGTTTGATAAGCAACTGAGCACACCAAAACATCAAAGGGTCGCCCAAGAAGAATGTTGTATGCTGGCAACCTAAGGATATGGATCTGTAAAAAGAATGTCAAGTTGCCAATAATGCATGGTATATTCTTGGCGAGCCCTAGCAACTTGTCTATTGTTCCGTTGGCACTTTGCATGTTGAGGACTATGTTTGAGTCATATATGAGCCCTAAATTGTTAGCAATCTCAGCAGACATTGAAATGATTTGAGAACTGAAGTCCACCATGGCCTCCACCTCCTGGCAACTATCGACTGTAAGCATAATGGATCATATGGCATGGGAGTCCTGGGCAATGGTCAAAATGGCAGAGTCTTCCCCAGGTCTTAGCAACCTAATATATGATTCCACCAGGTCAATAGAGGTGGCGTTGGCAAGAGGTTGGGAATCTTCTGGTGAGGGGTTGCTAGCCACGGAAAAACCAGGTAGCGTGTCATCAATGTTGTCAGCATCCCATATGGTGGCTTGGAGGGTCCTTTTGGGTGTTACAGCGGTTTTGACCTGGTTCCTAACGTCCAGTGCAATATTACACAATTCTTCTACTGATGAGGTAACAGGCATCTTCATAATCCTGTCAAATACGTGGTTGGATTTCTCAATGTCATATATGGAGGCAGTAGGTTGATATGTTGTCCTTATGTGAACTACAGACATGCATCAATGGCACATGTTGTAGCTGTGGGCTACAGATAGAACAATCTTGCGTAGATCACACAGTAGCTGAATCAGACTGAAATATTGGATTAGACTAGATACATTGTGAATACAAGATGTCTCCCTTACATAATCTACCAACACGCGTCACGGATGCGTGTTACAGTCTATATAAGGCAGTAAGGTGCGATACATTGCGCCTAGTCTAAGTCTAGGTAACCCGCTGGTTACATACCCCCCTTTTAGACCGATGCATGGTCTATAGTAGTCCGGGTGGTTAGTTAGTGATGGTGTCATATGGACGCCTGATGTCGTCGGAATGACGACTGTATTGGCAAGTTGTACTTGTACAACATTGGACACTATCGAGGCAGGTTAACTGCTGCGGGGCTACAAGTTGTGTACAGTACAATGGCACTCAATCTAGTCAACAGGCCAATGAGTGGCCAACAAGATCTTCAAGGCATGTAGTACCCAGAAGGGTAAGTGAGTCACACTTAGGTTGCGCCAATGGCATGGATAGATCAAGAGATATGGTGGGGTCTCCACCGTGTATTGCAAGTTAACAAAAAACAAAAATAAAAAAAAAACAAGATAACGTGCTGTTAAGCACAGATGATCAGCAACAAAACTCAAGTGTAGACACTCAACGTAACCTAATGAAATGTAGATAAAATGGGCTGTTCAGCCCGTCCCGGTTGTTGTCTCAGCTCCACCTGCTTCCATCATTGTTGCCACCTCTGGTTGCATGATGTTAATTGCAGGAGGTTGAGGCGCGGATTCCATCTTTGGGGGGGTCAAAGGACCCCCTGCAGCAGTCACGTCTACCATAATAGAATTGGTTAGCGTGACGTTAATCGCAGGCCCTATCACTGGCATCATACCGTGCGCCAGTTTTCTCTTCCACAAATGACCCACATTTGGGTCCATTCCAATATAGTAATAGAAGCCAATAGCCTTGGGATCCTGTTGCGCCGACGCTTCATTGGTGCGCTTGAAGAGGAGGCAATAGTGGTCTTCCTTGGAAATCTCTTGCCATCCATCCCAGTTAGGGATGGCGGGCAGAGTTCCATATACAGCAAGGCGCTGTAGGTGCTCATCATCAATGTCTCAAAAAACGTCAAGAGACATTGTCGGTTGGTGGAACTGCTGTTCCAAATAGACCACGCCGCAGGTATAAGCATGGTCCACCCAATCTAGTGGGATGCGATTGTGCAACAAGATGCGAATTGTGTCGTCATCGGAGAAGTTCTGCACCTGATTGTCAGGTACATGAACTTGGCAGATTTCCAGGTCGGCCCCATACTGGGCCACGAATGGTTGTGTTGGGTTGGCCGCCACATAGGCAGCCACTGCTTTCTGGTAGAGCCCAGGTTGCACCATAACTAGCACGAGCCGTCAGACTAAAGTAGTTTTACCTGCGCTGTTCACGCAGAGAGCTCTGCATAGAGTGAACCCAAATAGGGTTTGCCAGTGCATGCGGTAGGCAAAATCTACCGCAATGCCTTGCCAGGTGTTCTCAAACCCTGGCTGGCCATAGATAAGCGCATATTGCGCTATTTGTTCAAGGTCAAATGGCCTATTTGGATCTGGTGTGCGCATCACACGCAAAGCGGACGTCCCATCGTCCTTGGTGTGCAAAAAGCATGCAGGAATATGACAACGTTCCACAAGGCCATGTCTTCTGGCCCTTGAATTGGATTTGGAATATCCTGATATACAGGATCATTGAACAGGATTGTCATTGTTCTGTCTTGCAGCGATGAATCCAAGCACTGCACAAATGAGCGCATCTCAACCAAGAGCATGAACGTGACAATACGGTCGTGACAAGGAGCATGCGGATTTGCACAGTACTTATAAAGCTGTTCTAGCTCATAGGGGGTGCAGGGGGATCCCCTGCGCATGAACTTATAGACCACCGTTTGCGGCGTGTCAGCTGCGTGACCAGAGCCAAACTAGAAGGCAGCCGTGTGATTTGCATCGGTGCCCATGAGAACCATGTTGGTCCAGTACGAATAGTAGAAGGAGGGCCCTAAGGCCCCATGGAAGCATGAATTGAGCCGCTCAACATTGAGCGGCCCCCAGATCTTCACCCCCAAGCCATCAGGGATGCGACCAGAGAAATCGTTTTGCACCCTGTGTGCCAGGGCGGCTGCGGCCTGAGCCTTGTTCACCTTCTTCTTGGCGAGCTTCTTGTTTCTTTGCACGTGCTGGAAGCGCTGTGTGGGCATTTCGCCCTCTTCCTCCTCTTCCTCCTCCTTGTTGGAGGACGGACCATAGTCACTGGGGTCCTCCTCCATGGGGATGACCCTCTGCTTGCCCTTGGCAGTGGCCGATGTCTTGGCCGCCTCTGCCACCAGTCCATCGTATTGCATGGGCGTGCGTGGGTCAGTGGCCATGATGACCACTTCAAATTGCATGGCAGGCGCAGGCACCATGATGGGCGACATGAACAACAGTTGTGCGAAGTCAGATTGTGCAGGAACACTAGCCAGGAAGTCTACAACTTCCATATTTTCAGTTTTAAGGAGGGGCTTGCACCTCCAAGATGTTCTTGGAGGCCCCTGTGTACCAGGGGCATGGGATGACGTTGCAAGTCCCTGACTGACCTGCCGCTTGCAATATGGGTGCACGTGGATGCGTGCTTGCTTCGATGGCATCCAACAACGCCAGCTTGTCTTGATCAAGCGGTGTGTCAGGCATCTCCTCATCTCGCTGTTCCAGCAAGAGTTCAGCAAGGGGCACCTCAGGTGCCCGGAAGGTAGCGGGTGCAGCTTGCACCGGTGCGGCAGGAGGCCATGCAGGCAACATTGAGGTGGTCAGGACCACCGCAGGACCGGATCGGTCTGCTACGGGCGCTACTGCCCATGCAGCCTCCATCAGTCATGGTGGTTGTGGTTTAGCCCGCTTGGGCTCCACACCTGATCCCTCATAAGCGGGAAGCTTGTGCTTTGAAGCGCAATCAATCTGTTCCAGCGCTGATACGCGCTGCCTCCTCATGAGCTTGATCTGGTTTGGCAGACCTTCCATCACCATTACTGCAAGATTGTCTTGCAGAAAACTAGCCGTCATGGGCATACCCATTTGCGCTTGTGGCATGTATTCCTCAACCACAGGTTGCGCCACTGTGCAAGCATATGATTGCCTCCCACCCTGAGGCCAGCTTGGCCCCAGGTGGTGAGCGGCTTCCTGTTCCTGGCGCTCGTAGCGCTCTTCCTCATCCATGTCCATTTGCAAATGGATGGGTGTCTGATATGGGAGCGGCTCCTCACGACCAAGGTAGGCCGTGACCACGTGTTGCTGCATTCTCTGTTGCGGTTGGCTACAAAATTGACCTTGTGCAGGTCTCCCCCCCTGACCAGAGCTCTGTGAGCTCTGTCCAGGTTTAGGCTGGCCCTGATAGGCCATTTTACTACTCCAGTCCACACGTCAATGACATGTCACAACAAGGAAAAGAAAAAAAGAAAAATCTCTCCCAAGTCCACTAGGCAGACAAACACTTACAAACTCTCAGCCACATGGCACATGGCCTCGGAGAGTTCCATGGTCAATACAACCATACAACCAAATGTGGCCAAATGTCCAGCCACCAGAATTGTCCATGATCAACACGGCCACACAGCCCCATTGGCCATTTGGACTTAGCCAAATTCTGGCTACCATGCACTCTATGCGTGTCATGTGAGGTGATGAGGGCGTTTAATGCCCTGCAGTTCCAAGTAGCAATCCATTGCTGCCAGCAATTTACAGTTAGCCAGGGGTTCCGATGTGGTGTCCCCCAAGCTCCGACGCACCTCGAATTTGAGGTCTCCAGACTGAGTCCAGCGATGACCTATGAGGTCATCTACAAACCATTCCTGGTCATCGGTGGTGCTGAAATCATAAGGTTCTGGTGTTGCGTGATTTGGAAATAGTGCATTGTTATTTGCCAAATAAGGTCGCAAGAGCGACACATGGAACTTTGGCATGATTTGTCGTGCCTGCAACGCAGTCGGCAGCTTGAGCACATAGTTTGACATGCTCGGCTCAGCTTTCAGGACCTTATATGGTCCTACCCATTTAGGGCACAGCTTGCTTGCCCGTCCCTTGGGCAAATTCAAGTTCTTTGTAGACAAGTACACCAAACTGCCCCTGTCAATAGCCGGTTCATCTCTGTCACAATCCGCCACCACTGCCGGCACACCGCGAACCACCGCCGGTAACCAGCCCCGGCCCGGTACCCCCAACCTCACCGGGCCAACTCCACGAGCCCCGGACCCGGACCGGCCCTCCCCCAGCGGCTCGACGGCCATCAACACCCATCACCGCCCATGACGCCACATCAGCACCGACCCCGGCAAACCCCGGGCGCCCACGCCACCGTCAGCGCCCGTCCCGGCAATCCCCGGCCGGTCCGCCACCGTCAGTACTCGCCCGGCAACCCCCGGCCATCGACACCATCACCCGGCCCGCCCCCGGCGATCCCCGACCCGTCCCCGGCAGACCCCGACGCCTCCCTTCCCAATCCGGCAGCCATCACGCATCACAACACGCATCACTCGGCCCGAACCCTGCGCCCTACGCCTCCTCTTCGGTTGACTCTCGCCTCCCTGCACCATCCATACCTCCCGTGCTCCCAAAGCAAGGCCTCTCCTTTGTGAGCTCCTTTACGCCACCGACATCCGCCGCACGGCCTTGCACGGTCCCCGGGCTTCAGCAAGAGCCCCGGTACGCCTTGCACGAACCCCGGGCTCCAGCAAGGACCCCTGCCCCGCGACTC
>JAGGAU010000483.1:0-10865 GCA_017657275.1 Termitomyces sp. T108
TATTTATATTCTAGATCCACTGCCATATCACATTGTGAAGTACTGGTAGTAGCCTAACATCACATAAGTCTAAGCCAATTTGGCAGGAGTGTAGAATAAGTTGGATGCACTGGAGGCTTGGATAACTTTTTTGGCATGTGAAAGGCATGAATCAGGCCTGATGCCCAGCATTAGTCCACTGAAAAAGTATGATGAGGCTTTGAAGACCCTCATCAGGTGGAGGCTACAGCCAAGTTCAAAAAGTTTTGTGGCAATCAGCAGAAGATTCTGTGGGTGCAGTTGCACCTGACAGTGTCAGCCCTTGCATGGTCTTGCATCATCATGATTGGCTCCAATGACCTAGATCTGAAACCACAACATTTTGTGTCAATGGCCTGGCTTGCAGATTTTAAGGTGGCCTTTGGTCTGAGAGACTCAGTGCAAGATATGTTGAACTGCATCAGGGTCCTCCAACAGCACTCAAAGTCAATCATAGAATACTGTACAGTGTTCTTCAAGCTTAAAGAGCATCTTGGCACAGCAACAGCAAGTACATGAAAAATTGGTTTTGGAAGGGACTAAGCACTGCAGCAATGGGGGCACTGGTTAACACAGACTTTATGACCACAGAAGAGGAATATGACATCCTCCTGCACTATGAGAGCAAGCTTGCAGCAATTGCTGCATGGCAGAAGGGCCAGTGGCACAGCTTGAGCACTCTGAAGACTATTGTGCTGATGACACCCAAAATTGCTGCTTGGCACTGTCAAAGGTAAATGGCTACCTAGCATCTTGGTGTGAGTAGTGTTGGGCAGTTGCTAGTATTGTGAGAGTTCTGGGCAGAGTCCCAGTTACCCATGATATATGATAAGGAGAGTTAGTGAAGTGGTGATAAGGGTACTGTCAGGTTCTGCTAACTATGGGGGCTTAGACCACTAGGCAATTCTTCATGTGGCAGATGCAAAGTCTATGCAAAGGCAGTGGTGCTACAAGGCATGGGCTTACAGGACTAGGGAGTGAGGGTTTAGCACATATACAGAAGAAAGAGTAATGCTCCAGAGTATTGAGGAGGGGGCTCTGGCATTAAAGGCAAGCTCCAGGGTCTAGAGGTGGGCTCTGGGATGTGAGGATGAGCTCCAAGGCTGAAAGCAAGTCCCAGGGGTCAGCTCCAGAAGTGGGTTCAGCAAAAAAAAGGGGTTTACAAATTAGGCAAAGTGGGAACTGGGAGATGAGAGGGAGAAAGAAAAGGAGAGAGGGAGAAGGAAACAGAAGGCAAAACTTAGGAGAAGGAACTGGAGGGGAGCAAAAGAATAGATTACAAAACAATGAGGTGAAAGAGATAGAGATAGGAAAAAAGAACTAGACACAAGGCAAGTAAGTAACCAGGAGTGAAGACAAGTCAATGAGACAGCACAGAGAGATGTAGAGGAGACAAGACAGACAGGTACAAAAGTAAGCAATATCAACACTACCTTACTGAATGTTTGTGGGGAACTTATACACTGACTACAAGCTTAGCAGGCAGTCCAGGGGACAGAGAAAGCAGCGGGGGTCACCACAGGTGTCAGGTAGTGTGTGGTTGCCACACCGCTGCTTTGAAGGTTACACCAGCCCTGTGCAGAAAAGACATAGCACAACAGAGGAGCTGTCACAATCCGCCACCACCGCCAGTACACCGCCCATGGTCCTCTCCAGCGGCCATCAGCACATCAGCGGCCATCAACACCCATCACCGCCTGTGTACGCTACATCAGTGCTGCCCCCAGCAAACCCCAGACGCCCACGCTACCATCAGCGCTGACTTCGGCAGACCTCAGACGCCCACGCTACTATCAGCACTTGCCCTAGCAATCCCTGGCCACTGCCGCCACCACCAGCGCTTGCCCAGCGATCCCCGGCCCATCACCAGCAGACCCCAATGCCCTCCCTTCCAAATTGGGCAACTATTACAACACGCATCACCTAGCCCAAACCCTGCACCCTGTGACTCCTCTTTGGTCGACTCCTTGCCTCCCCGCATTGTCCATGCCTCCCATGCTCCCAAAGCAAGGCCTCTCCTTTGTGAGTTTCCTTTATGCCACTGACATCTGCAGCGCCCTTGCATGGTCCCCAGGCTTCAGCAAGAGCCCTGGCATGCCTTGCACAAACCCCAGGCTCCAGCAAGGATCCCTGCCCCATGACTCGCCATGGAGCCCAAGCCTGAGCCCCAGAGCATGCCTGCCCCCTCATATATAAGCCATAGTGTAGTATCTGGTACATGGGTGTTGATATTGCCTACTTCCTGGTCTCTAGCTTGTCTCATTACTATCTCGATTGACTTCTCTTATCTCATTCTTATTTCCTCACTTTCTTGTACTCGACTTGTTTCCCTCTTTACTCCCGTATAACTTGTCTCATTTTCATTTCAATCTATTTGTTTCCCATCTCCGGCCCTCTCTCTAAGCTTCTCTCCCATCTTTCTCCTTCTTTCTCCTCCGTCTCATCTCTTGCCTCATCTCTCTTCCAGTCTTGACTCTTTTGCCACTCCCCCATCTTTCTCCAGCCCTAGGACTTAGCAAGTTCCACACCTGAACCCTGGCCCGCCTGCACACTCGCTTTCAGGACTTATTCCAAGCCCCGGAGCTCGTCTCTGGACCCCAGAGTTCCCTCAACAGTCCCCTGGACCAGTCTCGGTCCCTCCATCCTCACCCTTGCCCCCTCAGTCCTGGTTTGTACGCCGCGCCCACCCCTTTGGTTGTGCATGTAGACTTTGTGCACGCCAAGTAAGGATTTGCCCAGTGGTCTGAGCCCCCATGGTTAGCAGAACCTGACAGGAGCGCAGCAAGGCAGAATGTGGAACTGGTGCATTGTGAGGTGTGAGGCATGATGCCAAGCAGTGCATGGTGCATTGGGATGAGGCGCAGTAGTGCATGATACATGGAATGATGTGCAGTGATGCATGATGCATTGGAATGATGTGTGGTGATGCATGATGTGCTGAATGATGCGCATAGTGTCATGCCATCATGTTCCAGGGCCATCTGGCGTTGTTGGTAATGCCCAGAGTAGGGTTAGAATAGTAGTTGGTAATGCTCAGGGTCAGGGATTGCTGGGCAATTGGAGTGATGGCCATGTTGGGGAGTCAGTTGGATTCTCTCTAGGGATTGGGTCATGTGAGTGGTCTCCAGAGAGGCATGTGAGGTGGTCCAGGCCTGGAGTTTGGGCCCAGGGTATGGGTTGTGACAAGCACTGGAAGGAGTTTTAGCAACTCAGGTCAAGTGCTAAAAATATAGTGTCAGGTTCCATTGACTGTAGGGGCTTCTTTCCTAAGCAAGACCTTACAAGGTGGACTTGAGGTGGTTATGGAGACAAAGTCCTATGTTGGGGCAAATTCAGGGTTGGTTCTGGGAGTTAACAATGTGGGAATAGGCTTGGAGACTGTAGGATGTTAGTCCCAAGTTGCTAGTACAAGTCTAGGGGTATGCAAGGTGTTCTGGGACAATGGGCATGGGTCAGAAGGTAGGCAGGGTGAGCTCTGGGCTGGGTCCAGGGAGAAGCAAGGTGAGGTGGAGGACAAGACAAGCTTAACAGAAATTGAGGCAAAATGAAAATGAGACAGGAAGGTTCAACACAAATAAGACAAAACAAGGCAGGTTAAGGAATGGAAAAGAAGTCAGAGTGAAATGGAGGAGTGTACAAATCAGACAAGATGAGTAGAAATGGACACAGACAAGTTATCAAGGCAGAATCAGACTATTGGGTTCAATATCAATACTACTGTACAGGTTGTCTAGCTATGCCTTAAGTACTGGAGGCCCCAGACTGAGTTAGATCAGTCCTAGAGTCCTGTGTAGTTGTATTGCACAGGGCTCTGGGACATACTCATAATTGTACCCATAACTGTGTTGTTGGACTCCCTGCTATATGGCCGGCTTGTGGGTAGCGGCGTTGGGATCCCTATGTTGATGGGTCTGATGTCAGGTGTTAGCTGTGGGCTTGCTGGGAGTGATTGCTGGGTGATGGAAGCAATTGCTGGGTGATGGGTGTCTCTGCAGGGTTTGCCAAGGCTGATGGATGGCAGTTGCCAGGAGCCAAGTGATAGATTAGGTCAGGGTCAGGGTTCCATGGAGATTGTTAGGTGATCTGCTAGATCAGGGTCAGGGAAGTGGTGAACCTGGGGCTGGAGTGGGTGTGGTGGTGGATGGAGTTGGTGTGGTGGTTGGTGGGGCAACCAGCAGGTTGGTGGTGTGTCCCAAGGTGGCAGGGTATGCTCTGGGAGTGGGTTGTGACATCACCCCCCGTCTAGCATCAAGACCCTCAAGGTGCTTGTGGCATGTGGCTGTCCATGCTTCCGTGTGGGAAGGGAAGTCCTGATGGTGGACTAGAAGTCCAAAAAATCATGTGAAGAGAAGCTTTGATGTCTGTCTCAAAGCTTCAGGCCTGCAATAAAAGAAGGAAAGAAAAAAAAATTTTCACTCAATTTTCTGTTTTCTTATGTCATCCCTTTCTTCTACCTCTTTATGTTCCCCCACTCCTCCTGTGGATGATGACAATTGAGTGGCCTCTTGGGCTGTGTACATGGAGCGTTTCTGGGAGTACAAGTGTCTCTAAAACATGTGCCAGGTAGAGAGGGTAACTGGTAAGTTGTCTAGGATTCTCGGGGGGTCTGCTGAGTTTCTTGTTTGTAGAGTTGAAGGGTCAAATGGAGGAGGGGAGTCTCCAGCCAAGGCCAAGTAGGCCCCAGAGTATTGCGTTGAGGTGGAGTATATTGTCCTGGGGGTCACCTTGTTATTCTTGGGGTGCTCCAGATTCATTGTCATGGCCTGCTCCTCTGGCTCCTGGTCAGATCAAGGTAGTCTCCAGGCTGATGAGGGTGCAGATGGTGGATGCAATGCCAGAGTTGGTGGCCTAAGCCCTGCAGCAACCCCAGAGGCCCCCAACATATGAGTGGTGCTGGGCAAACTGTCTGGTGAGTGTTCTCCATACTGGAACTCTGCCTCCAGAAGGAGCTCATTTCAGTTTGCCGCTTGTTGCAGAACAGGTGGAGGTACTGTTTGAGTTCTTGGTTGATGTCATGACCTACTTCTAGAGCACACCTTACCATCCTAAGACAACACCACCAACCCCCCAGCTGCCCTACCAACCACCACTATGATGCCACACCAACTGCTACCATGACCTGCCATCACAACACCCATCAACCCTGAGTTCACCACCCTCCTGACCCTGACACCCAGTGATCACTGCACCTCTGACTTCCCTGCACCAACCTGGATTGTTTCCACCGCACAGCCTGCCATCAGACACATCATCCTGACATTATTCAGCAATCACTCCCATCACCTTGGCAATCATGCCCAACACCCACAGCCATGGCCCAACCTGCCAGCATCCACATTACCTGGCAATTACTCCAGCAATCACATCCAATATCTGCAGCCATGGCCTGACCCACTATCATCCACATTACTCAGCAATCACCCTGGCAATCATGCCCAACACCTGATGTAAACACTGCTGACCCTGAAATTCCTGAAGTCCACTTTGTTGTATATTTAAGGCATAGGTAGACAACATGTATGGTAGTCTTGATATTGCACACATTTGCCTGATCTCTTTGCCTCATACTTGTTTATATCTCATCTCAATTCTCTCATCTATTTCTATAAACTCTTTTCAGTTTCTCCTAGGTTTCTTTACTCTCTAACTAGTCTCTTCTCATCCCTTTCCTATTGGTGTCAGATTCTGCTGACCACAGGGGCTCAGACCACTAGGTGAATCCTTACTTGGCAAACATGAAGTCTACACGCACAACCAGAATTGTGGGCACAGCATATGAACAGAGATTGAGGGAGGAACGGCAAATATGGAGAGACCAAGACTAGTCCAGGAGGCTATTAAGGGAACTCTAGGGGTTGGCAATGAGCTCTGGGGCTGAGAATAAGTCCTGGGGAGCAAGTGCTAGTGGGCTGGGGTTCAGATGTGGGACTTGTCAAGTTCTAGGGCTGAGGTCAAGAGAAAGGAGCGGGGATGTGATTGGGAGAAGTTAGAGGGAAGTGGAGACAGAGAAATAGAGAGAGGAAGAGACTTAGAGAGGAAGAGACTTCGAGAGACAGACCAGAAGAGGGAAACAGATAGATTGAGGCAAGAATGAGATGAGTAATATGAGAGAAGAGCAATACAAGTTGAGTGTGAGACAAATGAGAAATAGAGGCAAGACAGATAGAATTGATGGAAATAATAGGAGTAGGAAGGCTGGACTAGAAACCAGGAAAGATTGGCAATATCAACACTACTGTACCAGACACTACACTATGACTGATATATGAGGGGCAGTGAGGCTCTGGAGTGTGGGCCTGGAATTCATGCAAGGAGTTGTGAAATGGTGTCAGGACTCTTGCCAAGGTCCAGGAATTGTGCAAGGGTGCTGCAGAAGCCAGGTGTCAATTGAGTGGCATAAAGAGAACTCACAAAGAAGTGGTCTTGCTTTGGGGATACTATGGAATGGTTGAAGAGGCAAGGAATCAAGTGAGGAGATGCAGGATGAAGGGTTCAGGCTGAGGTGATGCGTTGATGCATGATGCATAGTGGTTGCCCTTTGGGGATGGGGAAGTGGCAAAGATTGCTGAGGCCAGCAATGATGGGCTGGGGATTGCTGGGGCTGGCAGTGATGGGCCAGGGATTGCTGGGGCCGGTGCTGATGGTGGTGTTGGTGAGCAGTGATGAGTGCTAATGGCCAAAGGTGGTCCCAGGGATTGCTGAGGTGGTGTTGATGGTGCCACAAGTAGCTGGTAGAGTGGTCCAGGCCTGGAGCCTCATAGAGTTGGTCTTAGTGACTTTGAACAAGTTTCAGGGCTGGGGTTGGGTACTGGTGGTAGTGGTGGGTTGTGACAATTGGTCTCCTTGACTCCTTCTCTCATTTGCCCTCTCTTCTCTTTTTTTCTTCCACAAGCTCATCTTGACCCTGTCTCACCTTGCCCTTCTCCAGACTAAGCCTGGACTTCCCTTGCTGTCCCCAGACCAATGCCCCACACTCTGGAGTACCCCATGCAGCCCTGGACTTGCCCTAGCCACCTGGAACTACCCCCTTCTAAGCCTCTAAGTCAAAACCACCTGCAAAAACTCTCGGACTTAACTCTAGACCTCATCTTCACATGGATGAGCTTGGAGGTGACAGCAGACTTGAGAGCATTGAAGGCCTCTTGCTCTGTGTCCTCCCAGATCCATCCCATGTCCTTCCTGGTGAGGTCAAACAGCAAGCACGCATGGTGGGAGAGGTCATGGATGAACCGTCAGTAAAAGTTAGTGAATCTCAGAAAGGCTTGTACCTCCTTACTCCAGGGTGTGGACCACTTCTTAAACTATAACTCCCATCATCCCTTTTGGGGTCCTGGTAGTTTTAGTTACTAAGTTAGCAATTCAAGCTCTTTTCAAGTACAACCTTACCACCTCTGCCAGCCTACAGGCCTTCTCCATCACACACCACCTTTTTCACATTGTGACAAACAGGACCATACTCTATGTTGTCTTGACTTCTGCAAAAACCACCTCCTGGAGGTGCCAGCTGCATGAGGACCCTGATTCCTCCACAACCTCTCCTATTCGGCTCTGAATTTGGTGCCTTGCTGCACAGATTTGGCAGCCCAATCAGATCAGCAACTGAAGCTTGTTGATGGCTGGAGTCCAGAGGTTGGATCCTTACTGGCAAACCATATGACCACGTGAAGCTCATGCGCAGAGATGACTCTGGCTCTCAAGAGCATCTTGACCCAGCTCAGCACCATCTCGGCCTCCCTCAATGATGTTGTCAATAAGCTCTTAGCCACTCCTCTCCTCTTTGCCAACCCCTCCCAACCTCCCCATCCATTGATTTGGGCTGACATCATTGGCTGCAAACCCCAAGCCCTCCCAGCTACCTACAACCCCAACACCTCACCCCAATACACATGCCTGCAACAGCAATTGCTACACAATGCAAAGACCATCCTCATGACTATCAACACCCTGTGCACAACCTCTCCAGCTGAGCATATACCTGCTGCCAACGCTGAACTCCATGACCAAGTCAACAAGCTCCTTGCTGAGGTTGACAAGTCAGGCACTGACCTAGCAGCCATTGATGGTGCTCCACCCACCCCACTGTCATGACCTGCTACCACTGCTGGTAACCCACCAACTACTGCTAGTATTCAGCCTTGGCTCCGGTACCCTCAACCTCACCAGGCCAGCTCCACAAACCCCAGGCATGGACCGGCCATTTCCAGTGGCCATCAGCACATCAGCAACCATCAACACCCATCACCGCCTGCATATGCCACATCAGTGCTGACTCTGGCAAACCCCAGCCGCCTACACCACCATCAGCACCTGCCCCAGCAATTCCTAGCTGCTGATGCCAATATCAGCGCTCACTCCAGCAATCCCCAGCCATCAATGCCACCATCAGTACTGATCCTGGCAATCCCTGGCCCATAACCAGCAACCCCTGACGCCCTCCTTTCCCAATTGAGCAACCATCACAACTTGTGCATCAATGCATCACCCTGGCCCAAATCTCATGCCCTGCCCCTCCTCTTTGGTTGACTCCTTGCCTCCCCATATTGTCCATGCCTCCCATGCTCCCAAAGCAAGACCTTCTCTTTGTGAGCTTCCTTTATGGCACTTGATCAACACTAACACCCACAGCATCCTTGCATGGTCCTTGGGCTTTTGCAAGAGCCCAGGTACGCCCATACTGCTCCTTGCACAAACCCTGGGCTCCAGCAAGAACCCCTGCACCATGACTTGCCACAGAGCCTGGGCCTGAGCCCTGAAGCATGCCTGGCCCCCTCATATATAAGCCGTAATGTAGCATCTGGTACAGTAGTGTTGATATTACCCATTCTTCCTGGTCTCTATCTAGTTCTTGTATTGTTTTCATCAATCTCACCCATCTCGTCTCTATCTTTCCATTGTCTCATACTCAACTTGTTTATCTCATTCCCATACTACTTGTCTTGTCTCATCACAATCTATTTGTTTTTCTTCTCCAGCCTCCTTCTCTAAGTTCTCTTCTCTGTCTCTTTCTCTCTTTCTCCTCCTTTCTTTCTCCTTGTCTCTTTGTCTCTATCCTCTTTCAAGCCTCCAACTCTCTCAATTGTCCCCCACCTTTCTTCCTCATGCTCTAATTCCAAGACTTTGCAAGTCCCACTTCTGAACCCCAGCCTACCAAGCTTCGCTTCCCCAGGACTTATCCTTAGCCCCAGAGCTCGCTCCTGACTCCTGGAGTTCTCTTGACAATCCCCTGGACTAGTCTTGGTCCCTCCATACTTGCCCTTGTCCCCTCAATCCCAATCAATACGCTGCACCTGCCATTCCAGTTGTGTGTACAGACTTCATGCCCTCAACAGCCCCCTGGACCAGTTGCGGCCCCTCTGTACTCGCTCTCACCCCCTCAATCCTGGTCTGTACACCATGCCCACCACTCTGGTTGTGTGTACAGACTTTGTGCATGCCAAGTAAGGATTCGTCTAGTGGTCTGAGCCCCTGTGGTCAGTGGAACCTGACATACTATCAACACTCTCCCTTACCCCTATATTTGTGATGTCTACCTACTCACACTTGTACCAGCCTGCCGGCTACCTGACCAATGCCTATGGGAGACCAGTACCTAAAAACTATTATGCTATGAGTACCCCTCAACCTCTTTATCCAACCCTTCCCATTGAACACTACTGTCAGGGGACTCCTTATTCCCTTCCTTTTTCACTCTTTATTTCTTCATTCTCCTTTCATTCATTTCCTTATTTCTTCTGTCATTCTTTTACTTTACTGCTTCTGTCAGGTTCTGTTGACTGTGGAGGCTTCTTCCTAAGCAAGACCTTATGAGGCAGACTCAAAGTAGCTACAAGCACGAAGTCCTACATGATTACGAGGTCTGGGGTTAGTTCCGGGATTAGTATAGATGAATCTGACTGTGTAGAGAACTAGAAGAGTTAGGTCTGGGCTGTGGGAGTGAGTCCGTAGTTGTGCCAGGGTTCCAGGGGTACGAGGCATGAGTCCGGGATTACTGGGGTGAGCCTGGGCTTGGTCTGGGGGAGGCAAGGTGAGGGCGGAACAAGATGAGCCATGAAGGGAGAAAAGAGATGAGAAAGGGAACAAGAATAAGACAAGATAAAACTGGGAAAAGGAGTCAAGGACAGAAGTAAAGGAAATGAACTGAGAAGGGAAAAGGGGCTTGGAGGAGATAGAATGGAAGTAGACAGGAATAGACTGAGAGACTGAGACAAGTTACGAGAGTACAAGGCAAAGGAGATGGACAAGATAGTTTTGGCAATATCAACACTGGCATACAAGTTATCTACCTAGGCCCTAAATACTGTGGACTCCCAGGTGGCGGGCTCAGCCTGGATCCATGTTGGGTGTTGGGCATGATTGCCAGGGTGAAGTAATTACTGGGTGATGGGACTGATTGCCAGGGGATGCCGAGGTGACCTGTCTGAGGGTGGCCCCGTTCCAGAGTTGCGGTGATTGCTGGGTGTTAGGGTCAAGGGGGCGGCAAACCTGGGAGTGACAGGTGTCACTGTAGTCTGTCGCGGTGTCATGATGGGCAGTGGGGGCAGTTGGCGTTGTCCTGGAGGAGTATGGGAGTGTTGGTGGTGTTGTCCCGGGGTGGTGGGCAAGCTCCAGGAGTGGGTTGTGACAGCTTCTACCTCTTTAATGCTATTTGTTGGTACTACTTTCAGCCTCTGAGGTGCTCTGGGTCTTTAGCTATCATCCAGACAAGTATGGCCCCTCAGCACTGCATACAGGCCACTTATATAATCTGGAGTTTGCCTTTCTGACTTTCAAAACTCTGGATTTGTCCTGTCTTGCAATTTTCGAGTTTTTTAAGGTTTTGTTGTCCTGTACAGTTGTTTCTCATGCTT
>JAGGAU010000484.1:0-10855 GCA_017657275.1 Termitomyces sp. T108
ACAAAGCATGGCTCACTCAAAACAACAAATCATTCAACCAACCAATGGTTTGTGCGCAACAGAGGAAGTATAAAATTCGTCTTCCTGGTTTTCCAATATAATTGTATTTGAACCAAATTTTGAAAGACTATTAAAGTTTACTTGAAATAAATCAAAATCTATTATAACTATCAAATTCTAAAATGTGCACGCCGTGTGTCTAAACTTGTGATCTGGAAAGTGATCTGATGAGATAAGATAAGATAAGATAAGATCTAATCAAAAACATTGTCCTATGCCCCAGATTGTAACAGTAAGTCGTACCTCAACAGAAGCCACCCTGAAACAGATAACAAGTTGGAGGTGCACTGAGAAAGGTGCAACAACCAAGAAGAGCAACCAGGCATAGACTTGGACAATAAATTAATAAGATCAGGCATATGGGAGGTGTGGAGGGCATCAGAGGTGGAAGAACGATTCAGTCTCAGTGGAAGCACTGTCCTTGCTCTCAGCATAGTATCACTCTCAGAGGGCTGCATATTGAGTGGCAGTGTTGGCAGTAGCTTGGTAGAATGAGGGACAGAAACTGATGGAAATCCAGTGATGGGAGCTGGTGGTTCCAGGAGTCCAGTTGGGTAAGGGTGCAAGGACATCAGACAGTGCAACAACAGGACCAGCAGCAGGGAGGAGTGTAACAGTCAGAGCTGCTGGCACAGGAGTGGAGGGGTTGCTTGCTAGGGGGATTGGGAGCAAAGAACTGGCGGAGGATGAGGAGGGAGGTGAGGGATAGACCCAGAGGCACTGTGGGCCTGAGCCAAATGGTAGGGAGAAGCTAGAGGCAAAACCACAAATGGGACAAGGCAGCGGTCAGGAGGCAGGCAAGAGGGTTTGGAGGTGGGAGGACAAGGGCGCAACGTGTGAATCACCCCTATCAATTTGATCACAGCCAGTTATTCCCCCCCATCAAAGTGATCCTACAGGGCAGCCAGTACATGCATATGTAACATGGGGCTTTCCTTTTGATTGTTGACTTGTGGCCACGTTGGCTGTTGCTACATTGGTTTTGGGAGGTGTGGTTGACATGTTGGTTGTAGGGCAGTTCTTGATGGTCTTGCCATATTAGCTTCGGCTTTGACCGTTTCATCTGCACTTTCAGGGCCATTGTAGAAATCCCTGCATTTTGTGGGACTACTTTGTCTCAATGAACTGTAAGTGTGGCAAACACATCCTTTGACATATTCATTGTGTATAGTCCTGCAACTATGGTGTCAGACCCTGGTAGGGAAGCCATCAGAATAGTACAAAAGACCGTATCATTAATTTTTGCTCCTTTCTCAGTCACTGACTTCCACTTCTCTCTCATATCCTCAACATGCTTCATAAAGTCCATGCCATCAGAGAATTCCGTGGCACATAGACGTTCCTCGGCATCATCGCAGCGATCTCGGAGAAGACTCCATAATCTTCAGTCAAGCTTCCGCTGCATTTCTGTCCATTTTGATTCCCCAGACCTACCGAGTTTTGGGTGTTGTAGATAATCAGTACCATCCAAGCATGACTTTCCTCCCACTCCTCCAGGGATGGGGTATTTGAGGACCACTTAGTTGGCTTTGACTGGGGTATCTTGGTGTCGTCATGGGAGATATCGTTCCATCTAAATATCCGTGAACGCCACGTGCTCTTGAAGGTTATGTAGTTTTTTTCATCAGAAGGTACTTCTTCCGGGAAATTTGGTGGGTCCAATGAGTTTGTGGACAACATTTCATTTTTCTGTGGCTACTATAGCGAGCGGCAGAGTATATTGTGAATGTGTAAATGTAAGGGTGTGAGTCAGCTGCTGGAGCAGTGGCTCAACGCAGTGAAAGTGCAAGAAACGGGGCCTATAGCCTGTAGAATACAACAACGTTTAGGTCTCAGTCACTCCAGCTAAAAGTAGACGACTGAAGCATTACCTGTATAAAACAACGTTTAGGCTACAGGTATTGGTTTAGTAGATAATCGCATAGGTACGATGGATAGTGCTCACTCTCAGTCACTCCTGAGGTAGTCGACTGAGAGTGGATTGTTTTGTGTATCTAAAATAAGTACGAAAAAAAAACAAAGACTCGTAAATACCGATTGGTAACCGGTGTGGCTTATGGCGCACTGGAGAGAGGTGAGTCCGAAATAGGAAAGTCCTCCGAGGCAGTCGGTTGTTGCAAGTCGTACCCTCAACAGGTCTTAGTGTGCTGCGATAAGAGTGAAACTGAATTACACAGTTTGTTTAATGACGAATAACGAGACATGGTGATTGGTATGACATCGATTGTGGCGACGGGGCAGTCAGCAACCGAATTGACCTAGAAATTCATCTATGCACTGCCGGCTGAATTGAGTGACCTTTCGGACTGCCATGGTAGGAACGTTATGGTGGCTTTTCGACAACGTGATTGTAAGATTAATCGAAATCTCGATTAGTACGTGCAAAGCCATAGTTGTAGCTGATCGTTGCACAAGAAGAATCTGAACAAGGACAATTGTCTGTAGACGCGATAGATGCCGTGAGAGCGGCGTAAAGAGACTAAGAAGCTGTGAGGGTTTCTAAAGCGGAGTTGCTGTGTAGCTGGAAAGGCACATCATATTTCTCAATGATATTTGAACACTGTCAAAACGTGCATGGAATGGATAAGTTCAAGTTGATGTTTGTCTGATTTGAGTCGGTGGACGGGCAAAGCTCTGAAGAAGTCACGCAAAATTTGCGAAGCTACTTGATGGAAGATCGAAAGCCTCCAAATCAACATGCCTGAAAACCAGCTCGTCACTTTTCTGCACCCATGAGATTCAACTATGCCCATGAATATAGTTCTATCGACGACATAAGAGAAAGATAACTTGCGCAGAAAGTTACGTGGATGCTCACCGCAAAAGATATGACCGACTCTTCCTTGCAAGAATCAATTAACGCGTGTTTCAGGTGTAGTAACCAATCTCAGCATGTCAGTGGGAGGAACGTCGAGGATCCATATGATTCAACATCGGATCACGGGGCATGCCGAGTGGGGTTGGCTGTGTGGATGGTGTGTGCAGGGAGTGTGGGTGAGTTGAAGCACGTGCGACGGTCAAGGCAGTGCAGGCTCGGTGTCGCAGCTGGCATTGGCGTTGTTGGCAGTCGTCCATGAGGGTCGAGACAAGTGGTGAGGACGATGGATTCTCCTTTGTTGTCATTCGAGCTCGCCGACTTCCAAGCGGAATCCTCGCATACCACTGTATATTTCAGAATTACAATGGTTGCTTTTCCATGGGGTAAAGGCCCAAGCGTGCGAACAGTCTTCTGTTATGAATCTAATCAAATGGAAGTGATAGTATTCTCTTTCCTTCCCCCACAAGCCTCTGTCCGAGTTTAACACCCTCATGCAGAATATCAACACAGACCAAAAACAACGTGGATTGAGGATGTTATCTTTAGGTATATTCTTGTGACTGCGAAACACAATCACTAACATTATCATAGATGATGGTGGTGTACGCGGCCTGTCTGAGCTTATTATCCTCCGAGAAATTATGTTTCGTCTTATGCGCCTCGAGAATACTCAATCTCTGCCTAAGCCTTGTGATTATTTTGACATAATTGGTGGAGCTGGAACAGGAGGGTATGAACAGGGCATTACCGCAAAGCTATTTGTTGATGATATCCCAGGGTAATTGCCTTGATGCTTGGTCGACTCCATATGCCTATTGATCTGGCTATTGAGAGTTATGTTCTGTTCAGCCGGAAGGTTTTCTCTGATGTCAAGAAATGGAGTTGTAGGTCTGAGAAGTTCAAGGCAACTGTCTTTGAGTCTGGTATGAAGAGCATTTTACAGTCTGCTGGACTTCCAGAGGATGTTTTGATGCAAGAGGTCAATCCTCTCTGCAGAAGGTACCCAAGTTTTTTCCTCTTCTGCTGCTTTGCTGCTAATATAATTGCTTGAAAGTTTTGTGGTAGCTCTTCCTTCTCTGAACATGACACCTCAGTTGTTCAGAACATATGAGGTAGGAGCCAATCAAGGCTATAATTGTACAGTAGTGCAAGCTGCTCGTGCCACCACTGCTACACCAGATCTTTTCAAGCCTACATCCATCATTTCTGGTGGATTGAGTGAGACTTTTGTCGGTGCAAGTTTGGGATACAGCAATCCAACTAACCTTGTTTTGAAAGAGGCTGTAACAGTCTTTGGTCTTTCTCAACCAGTGGCATGTTTTGTGAATATAGGAGCAGGACATTCTGGTCATGTTTCTTGGCAGCCCACAAATGCTTTTGGCCAAAAAATAACAAGACTATTTCAACAGATAGCTACAAATTGTGAAGCTCAAGCTGAAAACTTTGTGGAGAATTATATCCACATTCCTGGTCTGTTCTACAGACTTAGTGTAGTTCAGGGACTTCAAAAGATGCCTCTAGATGACTGGAATAAACAAGGAGAAATTCAGACACATTCAAGAGCATATTTGCAAGAGGCAAAAGTTACAAATGAAGTCAATAATCTTACAAACATTCTTCATAGTTGTCTTCAGAAGGCCACTCTTCAAGATCTTCGTAAGTGACTTAAATTGATTCAAGGTATCAGTAACTAACACTTATTAGGAGGCGGAATCATTTCTACAAATCTTCCAGACAAGCAAGCATCTTGTGAACTTACAACACTTCTGCCCACTGTTCCTGCTCCATCTGCACTGTTTGTTGGGAGAGCAAATATTTTGCTGCATCTTCAAAAATGTTTTGATATTAATCAAAGCTCATTAAAAGCCAAGGTGCAGCAATATTTTGTGCTGTATGGTTTAGGTGGAGCTGGAAAAACACAAATTGTACTTAAATTTTGTCAAGATTTTGGAAGCAGGTATGAAATAATTGCATTTTTATCAAAATATGGTTTAATTCAATGGGATAGATTTTCTTCTATGTATATGATAAATGCTAGCTCTAGAACATCAATTGAGCAGTTTCTAACTTTACTTGCTCAGAAGGCTAAATTGAAAGAAACTACATCAGCTGGTGCTCTCACATGGCTTTGTTATCAAAAAGAAGAGTGGTTGATGATTTTTGACAATGCTGATGATCCAGACATGGATTTGCATGAATTCTTTCCAAAATGCAGTCATGGAAATATTCTTATAACAAGTAGAAATGAAGCATCCAAAATTAATGCACCTCAAAATCATTATAAGATTGGAGAAATGACACCTGATGATTCATTGGCAGTTTTTTATAAAGCTAGTCAAAGACCAGAAACTGAAGAAGCAGCTGCAAAAGAGCTTATTCAGGAATTATGTTACTTAGCATTGGCTATTGTTCAAGCAGGAAGATATCTTCTTTACAATGAAAATATTAAAGTCAAGCAGTACCTTGAAAACTATAAAAAGGACAAGCCAAAATATCTAGCAGAAGCAAAAAAGCCAACAATAGATAACTATCAACTTTCTGTTTTTGCTACATGGGATTTAAGTTATCAGAAGCTAAATAAAAGAGCTAAGGCAATTCTTATGTTATGTGGTGTGCTACATAACTCTGGAATATCAACATCAATCCTCCAGAAAGCTTGGAGAAATCTCCCCAATACTTTTGAAGTAGACACACCAGAATTACAAGAATTTCTTGGAATGTTTTTAACAAATAGCAAAGATTGGAGTGAGAAAATGGTTGAAGAAGCAGTTGAAATGCTCAGATCCTATTCATTGGTGGAAATCAGAGGCAGTTTAGTATGGTTTTTGGATATTCACTCACTTGTTCATGAATGGGCTTTTGAATCATTATCAAATGAAGAGCAGAAAAAGGCTGAAAAATGTGCACAACAACTATTTTATTGTTTAGGAGAGGAAGAATTGGAATATAATGATGCAGCACAATGGGTGCTACATATAAAAACATTGATGAATCATTTAAATGTGAGGATTATAAATTTGTAAAGAGACTAGGCAAGATATTCTCCATTGCATATTTATGGAGTGATGCAGAGCAGCTTCAGTGGCAGGCACTTGAAGAATGCAAAGAAGTACTGGGAGGCAGTCATTCAGACACTATTGAAGCCATGTCTGATCTTGCTGAAACATATTGGCATGCTGGAAAGCTGGAAGAGGCAGAGAAGCTTGAGCAAGAAGTGCTTAAGGTTCGGACAGAAGCATTTGGGAACAGTGATCCAGATACTCTTGCAGCTATGTCTAATCTTGCTGCAACATTCTGGCAAGCAGGAAAGCTGGAGGAGGCAGAGAAGCTTGAGCAAGAAGTGCTCAAGATTAGGATAGAAGAATTTGGAGGTGGTCATCCAGATACTATTACAGCAATGTCTAATCTTGCTGCAACATTTTTGCAAGCTGGAAAGCTGGAAGAGGCAAAAAAACTTGACATAGAAGTGCTCAAGTTCAAAATAGAAGCATTTGGATATAATCATCCAGATACTGTTGCAGCTATATCCAATCTTGCTGCAACATGTAGGCAAGCTGGAAATCTAGAAGAGGCAGAGAAGCTTGACAAGGAAGTGCTCAAGTTTAGGACAGAAGTATTTGGAAGCAATCATCCAGATACAATTGCAGCTATGTCTAACCTTGCTGGAACATTTTGGCAAGCTGGAAAGCTGGAGGAGGCAGAGAAGCTTGAGCAAGAAGTTCTTGAGATTAGGGAAAAAACATTTGGAAGCAATCATCCAGATACAATTGCAGCCATATCTAATCTTGCTGCTACATTCTGGCAGGCAGGAAAGCTGAAGGAAGCAGAGAAGCTTGAGCAAAAAGTGCTCAGGATTAGGATGGAAGAATTTGGAAGCAGTCACCCAGATACTATTGCAGCTATGTCCAACCTTGCAGTAACACTCTGGCAAGCTGGAAAGCTGGAGAAAGCAAAGGAGCTTCAGCAAGAAGTGCTGAAAATTATGACAGAAGCATTTGGAAGCAGTCATCCAGATATTATAAAAGCTATGTTTAATCTTGCTGCAACATTTAGGCAAGCTGGAAAGTTAGAAGATGCAGAGAAGCTTGAACAAGAAGTTCTCAAGTTTAGGATGGAAGCTTTTGGAAGCAATCATCCAGATACTATGAAAGCTATGACTAACCTTGCTGCAACACTTAAACAAGCTGGAAAGCTGAAGGAGGCAGAGAAGCTTGAACAAGAAGTGTTTGAAATTAGGACAGAAGTCTTTGGAAACAGTCATCCAGATACTATAAAAGCTATGTCTAACCTTGCTGCAACATTTAGACAAGCTGGCAAGCTGGAGGAGGCAGAGAAGCTTGAACAAGAAGTTTTCAAGTTTAGGATGGAAGCTTTTGGAAGCAGTCATCCAGATACTATGAAAGCCATGTCTAATCTTGCTATAACATTTAGACAAGCTGGAAAGCTGAAGGAAGCGGAAAGGCTTGAGAAAGAAGTGTTTAAGGTTAGAACACAAGCATTTGGAAGCAGTCATCCAGACACTATAAAAGCTATGTCTAACCTTGCTACAACACTTAAGCAAGTAGGAAAGCTAGAAGAGGCAGAGGAACTTGAAGAAAAAGTACTCATATTTAGAACAGAAGAATTTGGAAGCAGTCATCCAGATACTATTGCAGCCATGTCTGATCTTGCTGCAACATTTAGGCAAGCTGGAAAACTGAAGGAGGCAGAGAAGCTTGAAGAAGAGAAAGTATTCAACATGTCTAACCTTTCACCAATATTTTTGCAAGGTGATTCAGGTTGATTACAAGTACTGGTATAGTTAGGTAATTCTAATAAACACTTTGATAACTCCCATGGTATCATATAACATTGATATGGTAGTAACCCATCTATGCATTTACCTGTAGAATCTATGCTATTATCTATTTTGACAATAATTTACAAGTACTATTAATAATTGTACAGTCTCTAGTTACAACATTTCAAAGCCAGAAATGAAGATATAAATATGTGAGATCATAAGGCTACTTGATAACAGCAAAAAATTGAGAGTTCAAATCTCATCCATGTTCAGCTACTGAGGAATCACAGTAGATATTATTCAATATGAAGTTTTACACTACTGTCATTACACAATGGGTCTATGTATTTCAGAAATCAAGGAGCTTTGAGGTAGGTATAAAGTCCCACCATTCTTCATCAGCAGTGATGATGCCCAAGTGTTACTAAGTACAGTAAGAGTTGATGGTAACCTAGCAAAGTAAGCATAAAATGCCTTGAACATGCTATATAATGAGGTAGTGTCTTGACAGGGTTCCAGAAACATATGTAAGTGAAGTGAAAGTTGTAGAAAAAAAGATGCTTAGTTGTAGTAGAAGTGAACTCATAGAGATATTTATTTTACTGGTTTTATTCATTATACTATTTCATATTATAATGATACTTTACTTATATTGATTACTTGCTTAACTAAGCAGCTTATTGTGCTAGAACTACATTGGCAATAGACTGAAATTAGTCTGATTCAGCATGGTGTGAACACTTGAAGCATCTAATGATGATGTGCCTGTCAGGTTCCACTGACCATGGGGGCTCATCCTTACTTGGCAAACACAAAGTCTACATGCATGACCAGAATTGCGGGGCACGGCATACAAACCAGGATTGAGGGGGGGGGAGCAAGTATGAAGAGACCAAGACTAGTCCAGAAGGCTATTGAGGGAACTCTGGAGGTTGGGAACAAGCTCCAGGGCTGAGAATAAGTCCCAGGGGAGTGAGTGCTGATAGGCCAGGGTTCAGACATGGAACTTGTTAAGTCCCAAGGCTGTGGTTGAGGGAAAGAGGTGGGGAGTGGTTGAGAGAGTCAGAGACTTAGAAGAGAATGGAGACATAAAGAGAAAGAGGGGGAGAGGAAGAGAGAAACAGAGACAGAGACAGAGACTTAGAGAGGGAGACTGGGAGAGGAAAAGCAGATAGATTGAGGCAAGAATGAGACAAGTAAATAGAGGGTAGAGAATAGATGAGTTGAGTACAAGACAATTGTGGAATAGATGTGAGATAGGCAAGATTGATGGAGATAACAGAAGAGCTGGACTAGAACCAGGAAAAATATGCAATAACAACACTACTGTACTGTAGGCTACACTACAACTTATATATGGAGAGTGTGAGTAAGCTTTGAACCGTAGGCCTGGGCTCCAAGGCACATCATAGTGCAGGAGTTCTTGCTAGAGCCTGGGGTTTATGCATGAGGCTGTACAAGAGTACTGAGGCTCTTGCTGAAGCCCGGGGGACCATGCAAGGGCATGGCAGGTGTTGGTGTTGGTCAAGTGGTGTAAAAAAAGCTCACAAAGAAGTGGTCTTGCTTTGGGAGCACAGGAGGCATGGAATGTGCAGGGAGGCCTGCCTGATTGGAAAAGGAGGGTGTTGGAGGTTGCCAGTGATGGGCCAGAGATTGCTGGAGTTGGTGCTGATGGTGGTGTTGGCAGCCAAGGATTGTCAGGGTGAGCGCTGATGGTGGCGTTGGCGGCCAGGAATTGCTGGGGTTGGTGCTGATGTGGCATGCATGGGTGGTGATAGGTATTAATGGCTGTTGATGACGTTGACGGCACCAGGGATGGCTGGTCTTGGTAGTGGTCTGGGCCCAGGGCTTTGTGGAGCTGGCCTGGGGAGCTTGGGAGTTCCAGGGCTGGAGCTGGTACTGGTGGTGGTTGGCAGATTACTAGCAGTGGTAGCGAGTTGTGACAATGCTTAAAAGTTGCTAGGCACTGTTAGTACAACATAACCTAGCACTTTGAAATAAGTAGCATTGGGGATGATATGAGAGTCCTGGGTGGGGTCCCAGTTGCTCATGGAGTAACTGGAGGTATATATGTTAGAAAAGAATAAGGATGCTTAGCAACTTTATGCTAAACCTGTCAGGTTCCGTTGATGGTGGGGGCTTCTTCCTAAGCAAGACCTTACGAGGTGGACTCAAGGTAGCTATGGGCATGAAGTCCTACGTGTTACGAGGTCCTGGGGTTAGTTCCGGGGTTAGTAGGGGTGAATCTGACTATGTGAGGGGTCAGTGGGGTCAGATCTGGGCTATGGGAGCGAGTCCGGAGCTATGCCGGGGTTCCGGGGTATGAGGCGCAAGTCCGGGGTTACAGAGGTGAGCCCGGGCTTGGTCCGGGGAAGGTGAGGCGAGATCGGGACAAGACGAGCCGCAGAGAAAAAGAGACGGTAAAGGGAACAAGAATGAGATGAGATCGAACCAAAGAGAAAGGAGGTCAAGGACGAAAGTAAGGGAAATGAACTGAGAAAGGAAAAGGGGACTTGGAAGGGATGAAATAGAAATAGACAGGAATAGGCTGGGGAACTGAGACGAGTCACGAAAGTACGAGGCGAAGGAGACAGACAGGACAGATTTTCAATATCAACACTACCGGTACAAGTTGTCTACGTAGGCCTTAAGTACCTAGGACTCCGGGGTGGCAGGCTCAGCCTGGTTCCACGTCGGGTGTCGGGCATGATCGCCGGGGTGATGGGGGTCAGGCCGTGACTGCGGGTGTCGGGCGTGATTGCCGGAGTGATCGCCGGGTGACAGGACTGATCACCGGGGGATGCTGAGGTGACCTGTCTGAGGGCGGCCCGTGTCATGGGAAGTTCCGGGTTGGTGCGGGGCGTTCCAGGGTTGCGGAGATTGCTGGGGGTCAGGGTCAAAGGGGCGGCGAACCCGGGAGTGACAGGTGTTGCGATGGGTGGTGGGGGCAGTTGTGATGGGCGGTGGAGGTGGTTGGCGTTGTCCCGGGGGGGTGCGGGGTGTCGGTGGTCTTGTCCTGGGGTGGTGGGCAAGTTCCAGGAGTGGGTCGTGACAGAGAGTTTACGGTCTCTCAGAGTTTTTCAGGTTTTGTCACTTCCACTGGGTAGGAAACCCATTGGTGTTTGCTGGGTTTATGCATACAAGCTTAATCCAGATGGCTCAATAATTCATGGCAAAGAGAAGGCCCGTCTTGT
>JAGGAU010000485.1:0-10835 GCA_017657275.1 Termitomyces sp. T108
ACCATGCCTCATTGACCCATTCTTGCCTTGCATATACTCTCACCTCCTGAAGCTTTCTTCTCATCTGACACTTGGATTCAACATGGTAGGACATAACATTGTTAGGGTTGTTGTGGTGTCCTTTTGGGATAAGGAATGTTCTAATAGATGGGATGACTCTCCATCAATGGCCACCATCATGTAAATAGCCCCTCCTAAGGACATTACATTAGATGGACCACAGAGGTTGATATGCATGCAGTCATTTGATGCTTTTTCTGTGGTACAACCTCAGCATTGTATGGTCTGGATCCTTCAAAATTTTTCTGATTCTTTTGATGCTAGTGTGACCAAATTGTCTGTGCCAAGTTTCGAGAGAAGTAGGTTTCATTTGGTACATGGCTATCATTGCACTTGGTTTGTCAGTTCCTCCCCAGGAACTCACAAGGTGCATTCCATCATTTCCCACCCCACAGAGGGTTTCTCAGCCACTGGGGTCATAGAGTTTCATTTGCCCTCCAGAGAAGGTGACACTGAAGGCTGCTTCATCAAATTTTTCTAATCAAGGTGAGGTTAGATGCAAGATCAAGGGCATGAAGCACATTCCTGAAGACCAGTTTAGATAGACCCTGAGCTGTTCTGCAGGTCTTCTTGACTGTCTCTTGGCCTACCATGCAAAACATCACTCCTTTGGGTGTTGCTTGGCTCTCATAGTCCATGAAGGCATTCTTGATTCACAAAGAAGTGATCTGTTGCTCCAGAATCTGGATAGGTATGTACCTCCAGTGTCTTAGATATTTGTGTGCTGATCCATTCAACCATTGCCAGCTGATTCTAGACCTTACTAGGGTTATCCACAATAGCCAACAGCACATATGTAACTGGTGGCATTTTGGGTTCCTAGGTGGTGGATGTTGCTGCATTTGCTGCAGGAGTAGGGGTTTGTACATTGTTCATCATTGGCATGGTTACTTTTCCTTTGTTTCTGAAGTTTGGAGAGAATTGACCCTCCTTTCCTCATTTTCACATACAAGCCTTGGTTTTGTCTGGGCCTGGACCTGCAGGGCTGTGGTAGTTTTTCTCTCATGTCCTCAACATACTTCAGGAAATCCATCACATCTGTGAACTTTGTGGCACATAAGTGTTCTTCAGTGTTCATTGCCGCAATTTCAGAGAAGACTCCAGAGCTTTCGGTGAGATCTGTCCATGCTTCTGTCACAGTCCCATCCATTTTGATCCCAAGCCTACAGGATCCTTGGTATTGTAGATAATAAGTCCCAATGGCCAGGCATCCCTCTCTTCCCACGATACTCACCCTCAGTCACTCTATGAGAAGTAGTCGACGGATAATTTTGTATCAAAAATAAGTAACATAAAAAAACAAAGACTAACAAATACCGGTGTGACCCACGGGGTTCCGGATACGGTAACAAAAACCGAAACAAACGGCGTATGTCGTCGGTTGGGCTAATCGCTGGCTCGACACTTAGGTCTGACTTTCAGCATGGATTAACATTTACGTTTGATCTTAGGTACGGTACGAGAACTCAGTCGATTACAAGAGACTGAAGATCAACGGATACGTTTGATTCTTAGTGATTAACTCAGCTTGATTTCGCACAGATGGTGACTGGTCCTCCCCTTGTTTCTTGATTGTACAATCTGCACCCGAATGGGAAGTACTTAGCCCACTGGAGACTCCTCTGTGTACAGAGACCTTGGTGGGAATTTAAGTTTGGGCCTCGAGTTTATTCCTTCATGTGAAATACGCAATATTTTCAAGCATTTCGATGCTTGAGGCCCGCAACGATTCCATTCATTCGAAAACACTAAGAACCGAATCAGCTCTTGACGCTATTCCATCTTGTGCACTCGTCTTTATAGCATAGCCTTATTTTGTACAGAACTCCAAAAATCACCTGCAGAAAATTCCGTCTTTGTTGGAAGTAGTCCGAAATCGTATTCATTTAGGCTTGCATTCATGTGCGACTATTGACATGGTCAGTTAGCAGACTGATTTCCCGAGGTCTATTTGAAATTCCCTGGACAGGTTGTTATCACAGTTTGACAGTAAAGCAAATTTCAGGACGCAAAAGCACTTCCATCGAAGAAAGAGACGTTGACTAATGAATAGTCGAGTAACAAAACTTTCGTAGTAAATAAAATGATACAAAAGAATCTCGCATAGATTTCGTTCTGACAACCCCGTTGTTCCTCGATTTCCCTTGTGACATGACTTATCTCAGCGATCGTCATCCGACCTCCTTTTTCGTTTCACTAGAGTTTAGTCCAAACAACGAAAGTGCATCTATTTCTCCAGCGCCGTCTTCCGGTCCACCTGTGCGCGTACGATTGGATGTCCCTCTTTCCCAACTCAATCCTCCTGTGGAGCTAGTGCTTGGTACTCCAGTATTAGCTACTCCAGAATTGGTCGCACCATTTCCAGATAGAAAGTCCAACCAGCCGGATCCTCCTGTACTAGTCGCACTAGAAGCAGTCGCAGGATTCGCTCCTCCTGAGGACCCGGATGCTGTACGCTCGACAGGGCGTTCTTTCTCCGATTCAGATCTGCGGTCACGCTCCGTAGGTTGTGACATATGCCCGGGCTTCGAAGATGGCCAATCCAGACCTAGACTTGACCCAGCACTCGATGCTGTCGCGGAACGCCTTCGCCCATCATCTGCGCCACCCAGAAAACTGAAATCCGGTCCTCTTCCACTTGCGCTAGCGCTAGCTGCTGTAATATTTCCATAGACAGGACGTCCTCCTGTCATGCCGCTGATGGCCCGATCACTGCCACTAGGAGCCCTTTCACGTGATGTACCCGCATGCAAAGACCCAAATGTTTGTGAACTTGAAGGCGGTGCAAAAGAAGGATAGTCTGAATAGGACGAGGACTGCTGGGCTTGGATATGACCATGGGACGAGGCTTGCGTCAGTGAAGAAGTATGTCCAGGGACACGAAACGCCTGGTTACCATACATCCCCATGGTAGGTGTGTGTGGGGATTCCATACCTATTCGCGGTCTCTTTGATTGAATAGGAGAAATCTGATGTCTCTCTGTAGGTATGTGTGGGTGATGGCTATCCGGTTCGTAATGACGCTGTGGCATGGTCCGTTGAGGAAAACTTTGTCTCTGAATCATTGATGCCGCCGGATTTGGCGGGAAAGAGTGGGGGCTACTTAACGAGCGTTGGGGCATATAATCGGTCTGCGCAATACGAAGTCGATGTCAGAATAATGGATGGTGTAGGTCAAAATGATTTACATCGAGATGTAGGCCATCGCCCCTCCGCTTTGTCGATCCTCTGTTCGAGAGGGATGGGATTACATCTTCGTCATCATCCTCATCTTCAGCCATTTCAACTTCTGCCTCTTCTAACTTGGCTGCCGCTCCCGATGCGAAGTCGGCAGGACCACGTGTATCCCTCTCCCCGTCGTGCTAATGTGAAAAAGGATCAAGCTCCAGTTCTGAATGAGAAGAAGCACATACACGAATATGACGTTGAACGATGTTTTGGACATTTGTCGAACAGTACTCGAAGAGCTTAACATGGTGGCCTGGGCGTTCCTCTGTATTTCCCGAGGATCAACAAGAGTTTTCTACTATCATTGAGCTAACCCACCGAAGACTATGACGGCAACGTCGACAGAACACAACACCCCAAGCTCGTAGGCTTTTTTAAAGAGACCATTCTTTCGCTGAAAATGAATATCGCAAAAAAAGATCCAACAGGAATACAATTGGGGCGAAGATCAAGATTTCGGTCAAAAATAGCAAACAATTGCGGCCGAATGAGATGATAATTTACCTTGAGGAAAGTTACAGAACGGTTTCGTTCATGCTATATACGAAAGTATCAGTCAACCGTGCCATTTATAAGGAAGATTGAGGTTAATTAAGGGAGTTTAAAAAGGGACAATCCTGCATGTCTCCTAAGATCGAAAGAGAAACACTCACTGTTATCGGTTGAATTTCTATCTTTCTCCTGCCCATAGTATAGCTAGGGAGAAGTAGTGCGAATGAGCGCGCGAAAGATGGCTGATTCTGTCTTTAGAGGATTCGACCAAGTCCGGTCTTTTTGCTTTCCAACCAACGTCGCGGCATGGCACTGCCGGTGGCAATAACAAGGCCAAAGGGCGCCGGATTGGATCAACATCTCTTGGCTGTCGTTATAAACACCACCCAGACGTGGACGAATTTTCTCAAGCTGTACCCATCTGATCTGTCGAGATCTAGTTTCGGAGAACCGCCCATCTCTGGATTTCCCACTCCATTGCAATTCCTCACGCCTTTCTGTTCTTGAGTCTCCTCGCCCACCGTTGTAGCCTGTTATTTTGCGACTTAGTACTCGACCTAACGCTTACCATATTGCACGAGGTCGTTCGGTCTCCATAGTTGACGGCTGAGCATAAAACCTACCACGGCATATTCCGAGCCGAGGGCGAGATAGTTCTCCGGGATCATCAATCCGGACACTTCGGTTTTCCCAGACGATAAGACATCATCTGATATCATTGTGCAGCACTTGGTTGGGCATAACGTCTATGTCATGCTATCCGAATTGAGTATAATCGCGCGAGAACACAAATATCCATATGGGTTTAAATTCATCGCTGGCAAGCTATATTTTCTATTGCGAATTTGCGCCTCACCGCCTGTAAAATCTATCGTCACAAATGTTCTCTGTCTGGCAAGTGTTCAGAGTTCCTCGGTCTCCATTGGCTTGTCTCTTAAGAGGACGAAGTTGTTCAAGTTCATTATGTGCCGTCAACGCTGAATTAGGTCCTAATTATACCTTTGTAATAGCTTCTGCTCTTACCAAGTTATGGCCAGCGAATTTAAAGATTAATATTCGGATAATCACGAACATGCTGTCCAGTGACCAGCTTGTTCATTGCATGCCGTCAATGACCAATTGTAAGAAAAATCGTGTTTGAGCCGAAAAATTCCTAGATGACGAAAGCGCAGACCTAATCTCGCCACTTTCTGAATGGATACATCCAGGCAATTCTATTTTCCCTGCATTTACTGCCAGTTCTTTGTCCTACCTCTGAGACTGTTTATCCTACTTTTTTATACCTTCGGGCCCGACATGCGAAATCGTCGATTGCTGACCTATAAATTTGGTTTTGAGTGCCTTTCGAGTGCTAACACATCCGCATACAAGCCATTACTTGCGGCTTGAAATCTCATACACCTTCCTAACATCAGGAGATCAGATGTGTCGAAACCTCTGACAAACGATGCAACGCACGGCATCATCATGGTTTTCCTGACGTCCAAGTACACCATTTTTAGGGATGCAAAATGCCAGCTGCTGCAGGCCTGTTTTGAAATGGACGATGCAGCCGGTATAACCGGAGAACTAGGAACAACAGCCATTTTCCATCTTTGGCATTTGCATCAGTGCCGAAAAGTGAATCATGCTCCCGATTGGTCGGCGTAGTTATGGGCTCACTTCTCGAGGGCTCTATTGGAGGATAACAACACGATCAGAAGGTGTTTATAATGAGCCAAGCATTTGTTACACATTGAGGAGTCCGCCTTTCCATATATTTTTCCCGTCCGTTTTCGGTGCCGGACACTGCGAGTGTGTTTTCGATAGCCACCGCGATGGCCACAGGCCGCACGAATGAGGGAGCAGGACTCTGAACTATAGTATGGAAAAGTTAGAGTGAAGAAACTTGGAAACAGCAGTCCTGACATCCTAGAATTCCTTCTTAGGTGGTTGACAGTTACTGTTCCCGTGAAGGTTCTGACCATGCTTCGTTTAGAAACCGTAAAATGCTCATCTGAGGATGACATCCATGTCACATCAATACAAGGTTCGCGATTTTCTTTGGATCATCAATAAGATTTCGAATGCTTCTCGATCACAGAAGCTCTTTGCCTCAGTTTTGTAAGTTGACTACGTTCTTCTTCGGCTATCTCCATCATCAATTGAAAAATAAAGGGATTGACTCTATGTCGGGAAGGGGAAATCAAATCTTATAACCTGAACTCGGAAGAACATCGTCCTTCTACTGTACATGATCATGCACGTTAGAAAGGTCAAGTAGTCTGCTATTGTTGCGCATGCTATTAATGAATCTCGTAATCTCGTTCTAGCTTGCGACAGCTTTATACCAAAGAAGACCAGAAAACACAGAGTCCCTAATTTGGTATGTTTGAACTGGATTCGCAGACCTGCAGTTGCATAAGGAGAATTCGCCGCTTTTCTTCCAACGTTTCATCATTAGGTTTGATTATCACGCTGCATAATGATCGTATAACAGGGCCAAAAATAAGAGCAAGAGAAGATTATACAAAAACATAACTGGACTACAGTGGTGGGATACAGAATAGCCGGCCACGAGGGCGTCTCTCCGCCGCACGTTTTTGGCATATAGGAGTAATAGATGCAGTCTCGCTCTCCAAAGGGAAGAATAATGAAAGCTCTTAACAAGGAAAAGAAATACATGCGCGAAAGAGGATCAGACGCCGTCGATGCTATCGGGTGTCCTCCGTATTTCAGAGGAACCCGCAGGAGTGTCCTTTTCCCTTTGGAGCGGTGAGTCATCGGACGCCGAAAGGGGCCGTACAGTTCGCGACCCAGTTCCGCTATTTCCTTCGTATGTCACAGCCAGGTACATTGCGATTAATCTATAATCAGATAGACATCGTCAGGGGAATCAGGAGCCTATAGCATACATGTTTTCTTACGCGCAACCTGTAAACACTAGGCCCAGCCACAAGAGAACAACATAGACAATATTTGTCGGCCAGTGGCGGTATACTATCAACAGGCATTGGCATCAAAGGATCTATCAAAAACAAAATAAAATCACCTAGTGGCGGTCGAGAGTATATGTCTAGAATTTCTTGCTTTCTCTGTTCGTCGACGCCCGTAAAATCGGCGACGTGCGCTGCCACAATGACCTGTAACCGAGGCTTTGATTATTATCATAGTACGATAGGTGTGAGAAAAAGTGACATGCCGTGCTTGCTAAAGCTGAAGCCCAGAGGCCCATAAATATGAAGAGCCCACCACCTGTCCGTGCGAGATTATACCATTTGGGATACTTGCGTTCAGGCCAGAAAACGAGGAAGAAGAAGTCCGCCCCAAATAAAGTAGCAACGAGTACGCAGAATACTATTGTAAGACATTGTGCAGCAATAATGTCGTTGTTGTGGACCTTCGCTGCGTTATTGGTATAATTTCCAACATGGAGCTGCAGATTTTCGTATTTGGATAACGAATATGTTGCGGCACACTGTTTTCCAGTTCAAAATTGTACACAGAACCACTGGACAACTCGCACCTCTGCAGCGAGACAGATGTTCATCGCGAGCTGTACCATAAACCTGAGTTCTGTGTCCTACAACCGCATGACTAGCATACCTGATAAAAAACTACGTTCCCAGAGTATAAGAGAATTTCAATCAGAGAATGGTAGAGTCTCACTGAATCGTTGCCTTCTCATATACCACTCCCTACTGTACATCTCAGAGCGCCGAAACGCCCCCCACCGCATCTTCGACAAGTCAAATCCCCATATCACGACCATAGAGATATAAAAGTGGCAAAAGCAAGTGCGATGGAAGGGAGGGAATGGAAAGAGTGAATAGGCAAGTAGAACTCCGACTTCTTGAAAGCTGAAAGTAAGTCCGATATGTGATCCAAATCCACGGAGTTGCTAACAGAGGAAAGCTCTGATGGTGGTGATACATCATCAACGTCGGGTAACCAAATCAAAACATAATATATCCATGCTCAGACCAGAATTAGAATCGAGTAAGTACTAAGCTCTTCAAGCTTCAGCTCGATGAAATCCACTTCGTAACTATGAAATCTCCTCCAGAACTGACGTATTATCACAGAAATAAAGATTACATGTACATGGTATACGAGAATGGAGACGTGGAAACATTACGGATACATGGTGGGGCAAGTGATGATATGTATGTAATACAGATGAAACGTCTACCCGGTGTCGGGTTAACCGGGGCGATCACGGTTATCCGAACGCTGCGGACCCTTGTCCGTCCGGATTCTGCAACGAGGCCATAGCAGGCTCCTCCAGTGGAGGTTGTGCCACATCAGCTTGCGGTCGAGGTTCCGTGACAACCGCAATCTCGCTACCCGTATGTGGCTGATAAACACCCACGTTCTGCATCTGCATCTGAACTTGAGCCGCCTTACCCGGAGGTCTGCCCTCGACGCGCCTGACAAACTCACCCCAGCAAGCTCGCTCATCCGTTCCCATCCTCTCAAACTGTTCCCTCAGCGGACCAGCAGCCTTGCGCCACACACCGCGGTGGCGACAAACCGTGCTCTTAACATATCGGCTCCCGAAGATGCGTTCGAAAGCCGCTCGCTGAGTCATGCCTACAGTTCCTGACCCGCGGCTGCCTCCGTCACGCACGAGGGCGTCCATCATGCGGAAGCCATTCGTCAACTCGGAAACAGTATAGTCGTTTGGCCATCGCTTGAGAGGAGGATGAGGGTGGTGTGGAATGGGAGGCAGGGATACGGATGACGATGGGGTCTGCGTGTCAGCCTGGCTCGAAATACTTGGGGACAAGGCGGGATCGGGCGTTGGGGACGAGACAGGAATGGGAGTGGGAGATGAGGCTGAAGGAGTACGGACAGGTGCAGCGGTTGGTACAGCAGCTGTAGTCGCTGGAGCTGGAGCCGGAGGAGGATAAAACATCTGGGAGGGATACGAGGAGTATGAACCGTTCACATAAATTACACTGGGAGCCTCTGTGATCGATGAAGGTACCTGACCGTTTGCAGAGGGACCAAGGTGGGCTGGGTAGTAGTAATTCGGTATATGAACCTTCTGCAGTGGCTCGGATGAAGGGTCATCGGGCGTGGCACGCTTGCGTACTGCCGGTACTGTTGTCGCAATAGAACGTTCACTTGAGGGTACTGAAGGAGCCTGCAATTGAACCGGCCCTTGCGCCGCTACCTCTTGAGGAAGTCCGGGGCAATCGTGCTCGCTCAGACCATCAAGAAGGCTCCTCCGCGTTTTGTACAGAAGGCGTTGTTGTGTCGTCACTCGACGCACTGCCCCCATCGTATGTTGCTCCCAGGTTCCAGAATGGGGATTATATGTATCGATAAATGAACCAGCCATCAATGCTAAATCTTTGACAAGCATTTCCAGCTGCAGGAGTTGGAAGTAGGGGAATGTGGGGTTCATATAATGCAGTCGTATTGGCTCTGTCCCAGCGCGATACCAAACTACGATTGTGATAGATCGGTTATAATCCTCGAGTTGACGCTGCATGTCCAGGTCGAGGGATGAGCTGATTCCGTTCGCGTTCGAACCCTTGGCTTTTCCATCAGATACGATGGTCTCTGACGAGATATTAGGGCTCTTCGACGTTGAAGGGGTCCGTTTCAGCGGTTCTGGAGCGCTCTTAAGCGCGCCTTGTAAAGAACTTGGAACATTGTGTGTAGATATGATGGATGACCCGTTTATTGAATTCACGTAGCCGTTCATCCGAGCTTCTGGTCTGTAATTTCAGCATGGTAATGACAAGAATACGGAGGGAAGTGCACCTCTACAGTCCGGGGTGGCGAGGTCTCCTGCACTCAAGTACCTGGTGCCGGTGTCCACGGACAGCAATGGGCAACTTGTGTCGGCAAATGCCGAGGTCTCCCCATGCGGTTGTTTGGATCAAGATAACCACCCATTTCGGTCCCTTGCGTTGGAAAACGCGGCAATAACGGCATCTGGGGACCATGAGGACCACCATGTGACCGATGTGACAGGTTGATTGGAACGACTCTGACGAGGCCACGTTGACATATTGTTTATAGAGCCTCAGTGGTAAATACAGGTAGCAGCATGAACATGGTGCCGACGCAAACTTAGGATCGCAATCTTTGTTCTCGTATGCGGGTGTAACTCGAACACATATCACCATGTCGCAAACGGTAGGGACTGCGGATCGAACATGAATGACAACTGGATTTAGACACTGATACTACCTGTGCTATAGTACTCGGCTATTCTATGATACAAGCCTGAGAGGCGAGAAGTTCAATTGAGCAAAGTCACAAGTTTCGTTCATGCCTTAGGGAATAAGTTCTTTAGAAAGTTAACTAACATTCACTTGCTTCACAGACATGTGACTTTCGGAGCTTGGCGGGCACAGGACTCAGCATAGCAAATTAAGTTTGTGCATACGTGTGCGTGTCTCAACAATCCACAATGAGTCATTGTAGACCTGTAGACATTAATTCGATCAAGCACTGAGGCACATGGTATTTTATAAGTTGACAAACTATCATTAATCTTTCCTTGGGAATTTCCTGGGTCCTGAATTTTCAACAAGTCATGCTTGTCATGTCTAGCCCATTATATTGCATGCTTGTCATTTCTCATACTTTGCCTCTCTGCCCATGTCATTTCATGTTTCCTTTCTGTCTTCTCATAAACTTGAATGTTGTCAACAAAATCCATCATGTCATGACCAAACTTGCAATTGTACAAGAACTTCATCAAAATCTGGTTTTTGTACAGGATGTGACTGTGAGGAATGCATGCCACCTCTTCAAACATTTCAGCTTTCCTCAATATCTGTTTAGTAGTATAATCATTCAGCTGTTACAACTTGTCAGTGACACAACTCAATCAGACAGACTCTGACTTACCCCTTGTTCATCACCACTTCCATACTGAATGGAAGATGAACTACAAAGTGGACTGGAGGGTGCTGATATACCTTCAGCAGTTTGATGATCTTTACAGTATGTGCTCATTTTGCTAAAGGACAGATTTGGGAATTTTCAACATGATCTTTGGTCTGTGTATTCATATATACTGTTTTTCAAGCACACCACTTCCCATGTAAAAC
>JAGGAU010000486.1:0-10806 GCA_017657275.1 Termitomyces sp. T108
CCGCCGAATCCGAAGAGAAGAGGAGAGAATGCAAGTCTATTGGACCGGTAATGCTCAATCTCCTCGAGAAAAATATCGTTCCGAGAGATATCATGACGCGTTCGGCATTCGAGAATGCGATGGTTTGTTTTTCCTTTCCTTCTGGGCACAAACTTACTCATAATTGCTATGATCAGGTGTTGACCATGATTCTAGGCGGCTCCACAAATGCAGTGTTGCATTTGATTGCGATAGCCCACTCGGTCGGCATCGACTTGGGTATCGATGACTTCCAGGCAGTAGCCGATCGCACACCTTTCCTTGCAGACATCAAACCCAGTGGCAAATATGTCATGGAGGATATTTATAAGATTGGTGGAATTCCCAGTATGTCATTCTTGAGTCATTCAATGTTATTTTATCTTTTCAATTCTATTACAAAGAGGTTCTCGCGTATCTTCTCAAGAACAAATTGATTGACGGCAATACCATGACCGTTACTGGACTCACACTCGGCGAGAACTTGGACAGGTGGACCCACGAACACGGTGAGCTGAATAGCTCACAAGACGTGATCCGGCCGTTGGACAAACCCATCAAGGCCACGGGACACATTAGGTGAAGGTCTTATGTCAAACAATTGCGTACACTCATTTATCAGTTCATCTGCACAGAATTCTCAAGGGGAATCTCGCTCCTGGCGGCGCTGTTGCCAAAATCACAGGAAAGGAGGGTCTAGGGTTCACCGGCAAGGCAAGGACATTTGACAGCGAAGACCTCTTTGTCAAAGCGGTCGAAAGTGGTTCAATCAAGAAGGGTGAAAAGACGGTTGTTATTCTTCGCTACCTCGGTCCCAAGGGAGGTCCTGGTGAGTGACACACGCAGAGCACCGATATCTCCGACTAACTATCAGGAAGGCATGCCTGAGATGTTGAAACCCACTAGCTTGATTATGGGAGCAGGCCTCGGGCTAGACGTCGCCTGCATGACTGATGGCCGCTTTAGCGGAGGGTCTGTTTCAGTTCTTCTTTCTGGAATATCGCTTCTGATTCTATTTGATTGCTTAGCTCTCACGGTTTCTGCATCGGGCATGTAGTGCCAGAGGCCCAGGTAGGTGGACCCATCGCCCTTGTACAAGATGGAGATGTTATTTCCATCGATGCCGTCGAAAATACCATTGAGCTCCGCGTATCGCCCGAAGAACTGGAAAAACGCCGGGCACAATGGGTCGCACCGCCCTTAAAAGTCACTCAAGGTACTTTGTACAAGTATGTCAAAAACGTTACCGATGCAAGCCACGGATGCATCACCGATACATGAGGCATTCGCCTAGTTAAAACTTGATAGCATTTGTTGTCAAAGTTGCCCCAAAAATTAGGATGGACCAATACAGATTTTGATAGAGAATCGAAAGACATAATGGCCCGGTTGAATGAAGATTCATTGAAAATCAAACACATTTCTCGAAAGACGTTACGCATTATCCTTTACTCTTTTTCATATTCCGCTTTTTCTCTGCTTTAGGCATTTTGTGCTTTCGTCTTTCCCTGGCTTCTGCTTTAACAGCTTGTTTCCGTTCCTGCCATTGTCATTATTGTTGAGCTGATGATACGTGGGCACTTGGTCACAAACCTTTTTAGCGTCTCTATCTTCATGTCGATGTCCCCTTGGCTTCCGTTCTTCGAATTCTTCCTTGCTTCCCCCATCGGAATCGTTATCGTGCTCAACATCACTATCTTCACTGCTCCCTGATCCATTTTCACCTATATTAGAGCCTGTCTGCTCAATTAATTCTTCTCCCAGCGGGATGGATGTCGTGTCGTTAACGACACCTATAGTTTTCGCATAAATAAGTCCATCCCCTTCTCCGCGGGCTAATTTCTCAACGTCCCGCTCGGGGTCGTAAACTTCATTCAGGGTCCGTGGAATGAATGACTGCATAAATACGGAATCCTCATGAACAGACGATGGTTTGGGACAGCTGTCATCTGAGGTTCCATTTTCAAGGGACGGATCACTATCTTCTGTCTTCTCGATCCAGCTCCTGAGCACGGCCTCGTCCTCCGTCTGATCATCATTTCCTGACACTTGAACCTGGGTAATAAACTCGAAACATTTGCGCAGACCGAGGCACCGCACACCCAATCGGCCGAAGAACCCCTCCACGTTTTTGATATCCTTGCGAAGAAAATCAAAGGCAGCGGGGTGATCATGTTCCACACTCTGCGACACATCAATAATGCATAAATGCCCTTCATGATAGAGAATGTTGTATTCTGACAGGTCAGCGTGTACCAGCTTACACTGATGGAACATTCTACGGGCGATTAGGACGAGTTCCACGTATAAATCGGCGCATTTATCAATCGGTAATTCGGCGTCCTTGAGTCTGGGTGATGCCCTGGAAACTCCTACACAACTCGAACTATTTCAAGTGGGAAAAACACACGCACCAGCCTTCCTTGTCACCGACAAAAGACATAACAAGGACATTTTCACGTACTTCAATTGGGTCCGGACAGTGGATCCCAGCGGCCACGAGCCGCCTCAAATTCCGCATCTCTTTTTCAGCCCAGAGACGAACCATTTTCCGAGGATTGTGGCGGTTATACCCCCGTCGGAATCGGAACTCTCCAGTCACATATTTATCACGGTCTTTAAAGATTAGGATCGAGGTTTTGTAGATTTTCAGTGCCAAATGCGTATTTTCAGGAGTCAAAGCATGGTATACATTTGCCTGACAGTACATGATAGCTTGAGGGGGAGTGAAAGATGCGTAGGAAATCATCGCTCACCTCTTTTCCGGTGCTGATACACCCATTTATCTCATGGATAAGTCCCCTTCCAATCATTTTAAACAAGATTATCCGAGTTCTAGGATCCAGAACCTGTTCGGTTGTGGCACGATCTGCTTTGTCTTTTAAGTTGGCGTGCGCACTTGGTCCCTTCCTGTTTATACCAACCCCTATGACATATGGCGTATCTATTTTAGCAATCCGTGCATTGAATTTTGCGAGGGAAGCAAGCTGATCGGCTGTTCTATCCTTGGGGTGCGCTGGTGCAGATGTAGAGGTCGTGTTACTTTTTGGATGATTAATTGCGGGAAGAGCTGCTACAGATTCAGTATTCTTTATCGAGGATGATGTGCCTTGGGCGTTCCCCGTCCGTACAGCAACATGCTGTCGCAGCCGATTATACTGTTTTGTGAAGTCTGTGTTGCTGTGTATATATGAAGCGCGTAGAGATTCAATAACACGCACCTCGTTCAGCGATTTCCCAATCCTCATCCTCGACACGATTGTTATCATACTCATCTATCTCGTCTTCATCGGGATCCGAGTCTTCTGGCCATTCCAAGTCTTCTGAATCGTAGTCAACTGTGTCTATGAAAGTATAATGTGCGCGAGGATCCTCATTTCGTACGATTCCGTCATCCTCTGCGTCGTCAAATTGGCCTGGCTCTGCAGTGGACGCCATTCAAAGTGCAAGTTTTTTGGCCTCCACCTTTTTGGACCGGCCAGATATCTCATGATCCAGATCTTATCCTTGATTACATAATCGTATTCGAGACAAAGAGATGGGAGCACTGTTTTCTGATAGATAAAAGCTCAGTATCGTGGTCGGGTATGCTTAGTGTGATAGTTGGACAGTCAGTCCAGAGGAAGGAAAACAATTATGGCCAGGTATATATAGATATAGATATGTGTAGGACATGTAAAAGTACTTGTACACTACCATAATCCTATCAATCGAGCATCTCCTCCTACTTCCCTAATACGCTGTACAGCTTTTGACACATCAGAAAACCAGCATTCCTTCCCTAGATGAACGCTATTTGCTTGTATTTCGATAAAGTATATGTTAGAGAAGTCGCTTCGAAAAGACGGTCGACGGTCTATGCGTAATACCTCCATATCTAGTGCTCCCACCATTTTGGATATTGTTTGAGACGATGAACTCTTAGGCGCTTCTAGTGAGACCCTCACGAGACCTCGACACGAATTTCTCTCATGGGCTATTTCAGGAAGGACGGTATCCAGATCACGAGCGATAACGTAGAAGCGAGTAAGGTTTGCTTGGAACATGAGCTTCAGACAATTGCCATGTTCTAGATTTATGAAATTACGTACTAGCTTCATTTTGAATTCCCTCAAAAAGTATAGATAGACCAAACAAGGTGGCACAAACTCTAGAGCAAATGGCAGCACAATTGGAAGGTTTTCCTAAAAGGCATCTGGCTGCTGCCGCCGTCGAAGGTGTCTTGACCAGTGTTGCATTAGGAAAGTGGACTTTGAGGAAGTCACGACATTGACCTAGTGCCTACTCTAAGAATAGTTAAATATCTTAATGCTGAGAACGTATGACTGACTTGTTCGTGACTAAGAATTTCTTCTACCTCGTGGAGTTCGACGCCGGGCTTGACAAGAAGACAGTGCTGCACATGCAACGTGACCTCACCACGGACAAACCCAACATTACGCAGGGAGTCGTATGTTTCAATGACATTACCGAATATTGAGTTTTCTTGCGGCACAAGACCCAAGTTCGCGGTTAGAAGAGAGTCGAAGACGGCTGGAATGGTTGAGTCCACATCGGAGCGAGAGAAGCATGAGTAACTTGCCTTGAATAGTATCTTTCTCACCATAGAAGACATTTTCTCCGAACAATTTGTAGGCAGCCTATTGAAATGTTGATGTGGACATAGGTTTTCACGCATAGATAACCTCACTTCGTGGGTATAGGTGCCAAGTGGACCAAGTATAGACACTGTGAACATTGAATAATTGAAGTCTTACAAGTTGTAGCCAATCATATCATATCATCCATTGGCGGGCTCAGATAATCTCTAAATCTTATCCTCGATTATATAATCGTATTTGAGAAACATGACAGGCGCAGATGGAAATTACTTCACTGGACGCAAAATATCGTACATCCTGAGGGTTTCTGCTGCCGGTCACAGATGCAGTCAATTAGGAAGCGAGTACCATTCAGGTCTGGAAATGTGTCTGAAGAGGACGTTGGGCACATCCTCGATGAAGAAGGTGAGCCGGTTCGACTCGTGTGAACTAGCTGATTCTTAGTATCGCACTAGAACAAGAAGAGTTAATTCATACGTTAAAAAAGGAGAATGAATTGTCTAACGACCGTTTTCTAATTTTACTGCGAGTCATTTTGGTTCTTTCTCTTACACTGTGAGCTTGCGGCTATTCTATGGTTCGGCCTCTGATGTTTACTTCTCAGCCAAATCTTGTCCTTATTTAAGAACCCGCTACTTTCTGTTTTTCCTCCAACGATACCCGACACGACACCCGAGATTCCGCTGCCAATACTGTTCACGCTCTTCAACATGTTTCTGCATTTCAATCTCGCCCTGATCACGTTTCCCACTAGACCGAGGTTGCTAAATATCTTCTCTGACTATGTATTACATCCGCTTCCGTACCAGTTAACTTACGCCATCGCTGCAGTACCTCCGACATTGTCCATGTTTCTTCGCAAGTCATGGCAATCGACAGCGTGGTGGGGCATGACCATACTTACTGTCTTCACTGTTCAGACAGTCACTTATTCAATCAATCAAGGGAACGAAAGCATCTCCGAGCTCGAGTCTATGCGATATATTTCGCGAGGGGCATGAATGGGTAACAGTCTACACATTTGTTTCTTACTCAATTTCCGTAGGATCTGTATGACATTGTATATAGCTTCGGTCTTGTCACCTTGCTGTGCAGCTTTTCCTGCTGTGCGATTAAGTACTGCGGTTTAGGCTCATCTCTCCCATCTCGGCGTCCTGTGTGATGTTTTTCAGTGTCCCGCGTGAAAGTCAACTGACCTTTTCATCCTTGATCCCTGTAGATGAGCACAATAGTGGAGCTATAATCTTCAGAAACATCCATACCTTTTCATTCAGGAATTTGGGCGTCGATTTTATAGATAGATGCCAATTTGTCAAGTACTTTTTACATAATTCAAACGTACTTTCGGTCACGAGTGCAGTATGTTGTCCGTGAAACTATCTGGTTGCCAGCGGTTTGAAGCAATATGTCAACAAATCCACGAGCAGCTGATTCTTGTACCTTTGATACGGAATGTCTCATTCAGAAAACGTAGCCACTTTGTGATGGACCTGGTCTGGATCGCACTTTGTCTTCGGTATGCCCATGTAACCGTTTGTCTACATTGTGCTGACCCGTTCTGGCGTATTGATAGGACTGGTTATCTTGTAGATTGCTTCTACACACCAGACCCTACACACGTCTTTGCGAATCTTATTACTAGCCTTCGAGTGGCAAGTTGCTCAGTGTATGTCTGGCGGTCTCACTAAGCTGTTCAATCCTTAGGCATGCCCTGAGTTTGAATCCATTATTCACATATATGAACCCACATCCGAGCAATCTTTTTTCGTGAACGTCCCATTGTTGCTCAATCGACAAATACCAGCTGATACTGCATATGTACGCCTTGGGCCTGGCGCCTCTTCATTCTCACTTGTACGTTGCCCAGTATAGTCTTCCATACGTTTCTCAATATACAACCTAGGTTGCTGACCCACCATCTGACGTCAGGACTGTTCTCGACTCGCTGAAGGCGAATTTCACAGCTCAGACTACCCTACCTTCTTCAATCACAGTGAACTTAGGCCTACCACCAGAATCTGCAATTCCTCTCGCAGCTGTCCTTCTTGAGTATCCTGTGGCTTACATCCCCACGACGCTAAATTCTGCCTTTCTAAGCAATGTGACACTGGATGTCTATGAATGCATTCTGTCAATTGAGAAAACTGTCCATACATTACTGAAGTTCTCCTGTCCATCTGAACTCGGACAGCAAGACCCAGACGTGTTTGGGAGTTCCAATATCATTGCATCTTTAACGAACAAGTATCTTCCTCGTATCCGCACGGTGGCACCCACTGGGTCGTTTCGAGTCCTTCATACTAGCCAAAACCTCGATCGCATCGCTTTGTAGAAATAATGATGTGTGCACAAATGTTGACTATAATTATTCGACTTCCACATTGATGATCTTAATGTCCTCGTAAGGCTTGTCCGCCTTGTTCACCTTAACATTCTCAATGTTATGAACAACCTCGTAACCCGAGATGACTCGGCCAAAGATCGTGTGTTTCTTGTCAAGCCAAGGTGTTGCAGTGGTCGTGATGAAGAATTGGGAGCCATTAGTATTCGGGCCTGCATTAGCCATGCTGACTGTGTACGGTCTGCAGAGGTATTGGGTTGATGATAAGCGACTCACAATCACATCAAAGTCGTACCTATCATGTTTCAAATCATCAGAGAACTCGTCCTCAAACTCTCCATCCCAAATCGACGTTCCTCCCGTTCCATCACCCAGCGGGTCACCGGTTTGAATCATGAACTTCGCAATGACACGATGAAAGATGATACCCTCGAAGTACCCGCTCCTTGCATGTCCGACAAAATTCTCAACAGCCTTTGGAGCTTGCTGTGGGAACAATCGAAGTTGCACGTCACCGACTGTTGTGTGGATCGTAGCTGAGTTTGCCACTGGCGAAGGTCCAATTTTGGCCGCAGGGGCCGCAGCGGCAACGTTCTGTTCGTCACGTGTAGGTCGTTCGTTGAAAATATCTCGTTCCCCGAGTTTATTGTCCCTTGTTGTAGGTGAGGTGAAGTCACGAGCTAGCATAACGGAGTGAACATACTCAGGCTCAGAGCGGGTGAAAATGTAGAATCGACCACGTTTGAATCCGGTGCAGAAAAAGGTTGGATCTCTCTGCGCCTTGTTAGCAAGCAGGGGATTAGCAGAGGCAGCCATGGCCTTATTGTTGCTGAAGTAAATATAAATTAAAACGACCATAAAAGCAATGACGGACCATCGTCGTTATGCCTTTCTTGGCGGGTGCACCTTGATACAAACCTAGATTTAAAAAGCGAACTGCTTCATCTTTTCCCAACAATCGAACGACGCGGTTAGTAACAACGTTGAGGACTGAACCAATGTCAACTCCAAGCATCTAGCCATGAATATGTCACTCCACCTTTTATACCAAGCAGGGTAGGATAAATGACAAAAGATCCCGTTTCATCCCATATCACATTGATCCAGCGACCAGGCGTGAAATTATCAGGACCAGGCATCTCTAGCTCTCGTTCGACAGCAAGTCGGCGCCCAAACTCCATGTCCTCAACCTTATATGCAGCAGTGCCAGCCTGTTGCATCTCCTGGATTGCTTCAAGCGACTCGTCATACTTCCGCGTCATTTTACCACTCAAGAAGTTGAAGACTCGGACTTGACGGTCTGGCAAAGAGAAAGTGACGAAAGAAGACGAGTTCGGTGTAAGCGTGATGCATGTTGGAATGGACTTGGACTATTTACGATGAGTCATGGTTGAGGAAAAAGGGACGAGTGACGACCAGACCTTTTTAAATTCGTATAGATCTGTCTCGCTCTTATACGACCATAAACCTGCCACGTTCTTGGGCAGAACAAACGGCTCAATCGGCTGCCAATATTCCACAAATCCGCCTTCATCCGCCGATATAACTGTATCGAACTTGTCACTGAACTAGATAAAAATGGACGTCAGTAATTCTTGCTGGTCCCGTGTAACTCACTGTCATTATATGGACCGGAAAGCGATGCAAGGTCTCGATAGTTTCCAAAGGTTTTCCATCTCCTCGACCGTCGTATATCCGTATTGTACCACTCTTCGAATCAGATCTGTCAGACGGTCAAAATTTGAGGTCTCGAGGATGGAGAAATCATACACTGCAAGGAGACCTTGAGCCTGTCCGGGCTTATGCACCCAGCAGCAGGTATGAGGAACGTATCCGAGTTTAATTATGTTGATCATGTCTGCCAAACTGACTTGAGACTGAGGTGCAACTGAACATCGACTTTCACATACCACAGTTGACCACGTCAAATACTTTGGCATTTCCATCATCCGACACTGTCGCGAAAAGCTGGCCGTCTGCACTAGCCGATACGGCCACAATTGGATTAAGATGGGCGCGGTAGTGTTTAACAAATTCTATTCCATCGTCTTGCTTTTTCCACAATTTGAGATGGCCGTCAACGGACGTTGTGATAAGGAAATCCGTTCTTGATTGTGAAGTTAATATACGAGTCCGGAGTGGCAGTAGACAACTTCACTTTGTGACTACACAGAAGTTTATGGTGTCGCGATGCATAAAGCTCTTGTAATATTGATCAGTGTTGGGCAGATGTTCGAGATACAGACGTTCGTGTGGGAGTACTAGAAGTAATGTTCTGCATTCCTTGAAGCCCTACAGAAGTTGAACACGATTTTGAACACACCTTTTCGCTTCTTCTTCGTGCCTCCAGCCTCAACAGGCATAGGCATTGGCCCAACATCATCGTCGTCGTCGTCGTCTTCTTCGCCCTCGAGAGGTCGACTGGGACTTTTGGCTACCGTATCATCTTCCAAGTCATGTTGGCCATTGCGACTACGTTTTCCGAGGACGGACGCGTCCTGCTCAGAGTCGGACATGGAGGATCAATATTTGAATATTTGAACGGTTATGGTTTCAACAATTCGTCGGAGTTCGGATGCATATAGACAACTTCCACCTCAAATCATTAATTGCTGAATACTAGCCAGAGGGGGTATATATCATGGATAAATAATGAAAACACAAGGTAATGAAGATTTCTTCTATAGGTCTACATCACAATACAATCATCTGTCCTCTTTGCTGCTTCTTCTTCAGCGGCCAAAGTAGCCTTCTCCTCTTCACTCAATAGCTGTAAAATCATGGAGTCAATGAGACTATGTACAATGAAGAGAAGTAAAAGACATACACCCTTCTTAGCACGAGCTCGCATTGCCTTGAGTCGACTTTCCCTCTCTGCCTTCGCACGCCTGAATTACAATTGATCGATACAATATTAGAGATTGAACCCGGTTGGGAGATATAGTGAATGTGCCGTCAAGCACAAGCAAAAATGGGTGGTGGTACAAATGCGTTATAGTCAATGAGCGGAGTCGTAGTGGATAAAGGTTTATTGTCACGGATAGGTTCAGTGTGATTAGGGAGGAACGTCGTCGGAAATTCATCAAAGATAACAAAAGATGGTAAAGTGCTTGTAAATCATGAGTTGTCAGGAAAGAATCGAGGAAAATGTACGGACCTGTCCGTCTTGGAGAAAAGATTCCTGTGAGAAGAAGGGCCAGAAGATTTTGAAGTGGCCGGTGGGGATGGCCCAGGTTCAGGACCTCGGATCGCGACTTTTGCAGATGCGGAAGCTTTCTTAAAAGCATCCAAAGTAGCTGCGCCAGCAACATTTACTTTAGAAGTCACATTCTTTGCATTTGCACTGGCAAATCTGGATGCTCCAGGTGAAGAAGCAGGAACTGCAACTGGTGCACAATTATGATCTGTAGGAAATCGGTGGGTGGGGCAAAATTGATTATGACATTTCTTTGAACAAAAAATTAGTACCTGGACCATCAAAAGATCCCGACACATACATCACATGGAATGGGTTGGATTAACACTTTTTTACAATTTGCTCGTGAACAGACAGGCATAGTTCTCGCTCTGTCAGATTTGCCTGTCATCGAGGGGCACTCCCTTCCAATATGGTCTTCCATCCTATCATTGGGATCCTGTCCCGGACGCACTGCTACCGGGGTATTACAAAACGGACCTATGTCATTCGCAGATACTCGCTCAGGCTTAATCTACAAGAAGAAGAGGGATCATACAATTTGGCGCTACACGATCGAACTTGTTCTCATCATACTGCAAACAGTTGTGCGCAGCGACTTTGAAATGCTCCTGGCAAAAGGACTCCTGGCAATGCTGGCATTTGAACGG
>JAGGAU010000487.1:0-10799 GCA_017657275.1 Termitomyces sp. T108
TACCTGGCAGAGGGGAATCCAAAGAGAACAAGTCTAAGGACTCCTCTGCCAGAGTGCGGCGCATCAGGCGCAGGCGCAGAGGCATGGGAATGTACTGTACAGCATGACCACGCCTAACCCCTAACCCCAGAGGAGGTCCGGAAATCTCCGGACTATTCCCGGACAACTCCGGAGGTCCCAAAATGGAAATAGCTCCAGAACGTCCTGAAATGGAAGTCCGGAAATCTCCAGACTGCCCCGGAACAATTCCGGAGGTCCCAAAATGGAAGTCCCCTGACACCATCCCCATCCCTTTGTCCAGAAGAGTAGCTAACAAACCTCCCATCTCGGAATGCATACAAGCAATCAACCAAGTCTGTGCAAGACCAAGGTGATCAGCACAAGGAAGCACAGGGCTACAACATCACCGATGACCACATGATGAGGCAGGAGTCCCCCACCAGGGATCAAGATCATGCGGTCTGCAAGGCCCCACATATAATCCAATGGGAGTCCCCCTCCCACATCTGCCAGCAACACTAGGAATCACAGATTCCCACTGGCATACACACCAGCCATCACATTCATTGGATGGGAGTTCAACTCCCATCTGCCTGCATCTCCAGGAATCACAGATTCCCCTGGCATCACCAACCCAACCTGCCCACAATACAATCGCAAGTGCAAGAGACCAAAATTCGACCAAGAAAACCAAGCTCACCCTGGCATGCCACATCGCACCCAAAACTCTGCATCACCTGCAGGAATACCTCATCAGGCAAGGTAACGAGCGTCTGGGTCCCCTCATTCTCAATAACCATAGGTGAGTTGAGCGCTTCTGCGGCTTGCAAGGGCTGGTCCAGATCAGGCAAGTCTATCCGGGTTGGGCGAGCTGTCAGGGTGGCAGGCTCGGGCAGCGGCTCCCGGTTCAGCGGTAAGGCCTCACGCAACGCCTTATCCACCATGCCGGGAGATAACACAGGTAGTCCAGATTCCGCTGCGCGAGGGCGCTTCGCAACTGGCGCCGGTTTCTCCTCTAGCGGAACGCTCCTCCATGCCTATATGCGCCTCCACCCTTCCGGAGCGACCCCCCACGCGCGGAACCGAGAAGAGCTCGGTGGCTGTGGCAGCAGAGGCGACAGAGGTTTCGTCCCTGAGCACGGGGACCCCCGGCCTCGCACTGAGTCCGGCCCTGCCAGTTTGAATTTCGCCAGCTGCACCGGCCGGTGCCCGAGGAGGCCCTCCCTCATCCGCGAAAATCCCTTCAGATGAGGCCGACGACGTCGCGGGCTGAGTGCTGTCTCCTGGAGAGGTGGGTTCCGTGAGGGAGCCAGGTATCCCGTCAGGTATCCCCCCTCGAGCCTTGGAACGCGTCCTAGAAGTCATAGGCGTCAGCCCCACGCAGTGAAAAGCAAAAGGTTATCGGGACGACTACACTCAGCGTCACGCGTGGATGGCTGTTGATGGACAGCCGTTCCTTGTCACACTTGCGTCACGCACTCAAAATACGTTCCCCCCTCCTCCCGTGCCTCCTTCCGGCAGGGACGCCAACCACCAACTCTTGAACTCATTTTCTTGTTGATGGACCGCCATCTTTCTGGTATCTTTTGTCAGTCACTCTCTAAACTAGAGATCAAAACTTCCTAACCTCCTAGCTTCCATCTTTCTATAGTCTCTCTTACGGTTCCTAACCTCTCGTGCTGCACTCATGGACCATCACGTCTCCCCATCCTTAAAAGGAACTGATTTCAGGATGCGCTATGGGTTATAGGGCAGTCAGCCAAAACTCTTTTTGATTTTCCTGATGGAAAGGCTTCCATCCTATGTGTGTCGCCAATTCTTATTACGAAGGTCACTGGACAGCAGTTTTCAACCCTTCCTCACAATCCATCTCACAACTGATGTCTGAGCTGTCGGCATACCGTCTTCCTTGAACAGTCTTTGATCAAACCTTCAGCATCTTGAGAAAACTGTCGTCGCTTGTCGTGTTTCTCGAATGGAAGCTGCACTTTAGCTTTGATTAAGCCTTCTGTACTTTGAACTGGATGGAAGCCATGCTTTAGCTTTGATTATGCCTTCGGTACTTCAAATTGGAAATAAAGACATCGGCATGTCTTGAATGGAAGCTTCTGCTCCTTGGAGCAGCAAACACAGCCTGTCATGTTGTCGTCAGAGGGATTTCTTTTGGTATCGCTCAGCAACGTCCAGTGGAACGTACATGCATCGCACTCAAGGGCTATATGAGCCAGTAAACGAATCTACCAAGTATAGCGAACACCGGACGTAACTACACAATCCAACTGAAGCTATAAACGGCTTCTGAACCCAAAACTTGAGCGTCAGTTCTCAGTCATCGCAATCCCTAGTAAGCTCGACATCCAGAAGCTCGCCAAGAGCCTTCCAGAATTTATTGTGCTTCTTTCTCGTGTCATATCTTGCTCGAGCACCGCCTCACCGCCGCTTCCCGAATACGTTACTCCGATCAAACCTAGGTATAAGCGTGTTGATGATTGGGGGAGTCCAACATAGTAGAAGGTCTGAGCATTTATGATCTAGATGTGAGATGGAGCTAGATTGGACTTGGCCGACCGTGTACTGTGGATGGACGAATCATATTGGAGTCTGTGGACTCTCCCTTATGACTTCCCATTGGGCCGATTGTGTGGTGACTAGGTAGAAGTGGTTGACAGGAATTTTAGTGATTTTCTATCAACAAACACTCAGTGTGCTTTGATTCTGCTTCTAGCTATCATCTATGAACGGTGCATCGTACTTCTACACGCGGTGCTAAAGATGTTCTGTCTACCCCTTCAGGATTGGGAACGAACTGATCTCTGATATTACATCTGATATTACATGAAGAAGGTTCGCTTACCCTTTTCCCCTTATTTCCCGATAACTCACCCCATGTGTATCATTACCGTAGTGCGAAACTCCTACACCACGAATGACGTCCAAATATACGAAGGCGCCCAGCTTACCAATTCCACATCCAGTTCTGTAGGAGTATCGTCTTCAGAGCCTAGCGCAAAGTACTGCTGTCCTCAACAAACTATTTATCCGTGCTGACCGGCATTGAACTCCGAGGAATATAGTGTTTGCATGCGGCAGGTGCCATCCAAGCACAATCTATCTTTGCATTACCCAAACATGAGATAGTGGTTGGCAGGTTTCAACCCCTGCTCCGGCTCTGGAATTGGATGCTTCAGCGTCCTGGACCCCCTTAGATATATCTGAACGCGAATAGGTCTCGATTCTACGGAGCTTTCAGGAAAAGGTACCTTTCCGTTACAGCGGCTTTGACGTTGGCAGGATACAGAATAACGTCCCTGTTGCGCATCCTTCGGATGATGCGACGCAGCAGAGGTGGTGGTAATTTGTCCCCTGCCCTTCTTCATCATGCTAAAGCAGATTATTGCTCATATGTCCGCGACCGTTCTAATGGAGTTGCGAAGAGGGCTGCGAACCTTTCAAAACATGTACAAAGCTTGTTACTGAATGAGTAGACACTGCTTGTCACTCCAATGAGCAGACAACCTGGTGGAACGTCTTGTTTGTTGTTGCCCCTCATGACAATTCTGTAAGCCATAAATAGATTAATATAGCTATAAATATCTCGTACTGCTCCGAAAAATTGTATAGCGAGAAACAGGGATACAACCAAAGAAGTAGAATGGAGCACGAGTTAAGAATAGAAGTAAATAGATGTAGCACGGATTAACTTTCGAATTAATGTTCCAAGAAGAGAGAGATCAGCCATCCTCAATGGAGTGCGGCAAACACCATCACCGTAATTGGCACGATCACGGGTATGGCACTACGAGAATCACGTTGGAACAACACCCACTGTGATGAGGAAATTTCTCACTGTCTCAGCCGGAACTTCCTCAACATATCGAGCCACGACTCTCCCGTGTCATGATGTTGCGACAATCCAGAAATGTCGAAAGATCCAGGCATCCGAAGCTCTGGCTCGCCATTTTCTTCTCGCAGTTTCCCCGTCTCGTGAGTGACTTGGTCTGAAAAAGCCCTTTGCTCGCCCATAGAAGACTCAGCAGTACCAGCATTTGAAACAAGCGTAGGCGAAGGTTCACTCAACGCACGCCGGCGTCCTTCCTCCACGATGCTCGCCAAACCTGGCACACCCAACATATTCTGCGTCGTCCCCGGCGTTCCATTTATACCATTCTCCTGCTGCTCAGGAGGTGTAACAACGACGTTGTCGTTCGTCCCCAGCTCAGAAGCAGGAACAGCGACATTCTCATAATCCTCGTCATCAGAGTCCAACCACCCACCGCTGTTGCTTGTCATAGTCGAGGCACGGGATGCAAGCGAGCCAAATCGGTGGAGCACGCGCGCAGAGGCAATAGCGGCCTTCCAGCGTGCACGAGGATCGAAGTGTTCCCGCAGCCCGCTGCTGATGTCATGCTCCCCTTCGGGCCTGAAGCTCGTGAGCCACTGTGATGTACAACGTTAACAATGATAAATATAAAAGGAAGAGTGTAGGAGAATCACAGGCTCTTTCGCCGCCTGTGCGGCGGTGGGACGTTTAGCTGGGTCTGGATGGAGAAGCTTCCTGATGAAATCCTTGGCTGTCTCTGCAGGTTGGCGCTAGAATGAAACTATGTGGATGACACGCACCTTCTTCAGAAATATTCTTCCAATATCGGTCTTGGAACTCAATATTTGCTTCGGCAGATTCTCTTTTAAGGACTTTGACGTCATCGGAGCGGAAGGGAGTATAGCCACAGAGCAAGACGTAGGTGATAATGCTGAAGTGGCGTTAACAAAGTAGTAGATCCTATAACGTTAGAAACATACCCAGTCGACCACACGTCCACTGGTTTTCCATGCCCCTCCATGTTAAGAACTTCGGGAGCGACGTATCCAAGACTTCCAGCGAGATGATGGAGCTGCTCATCTGACGAATGGAGGTGTTTGGCACTTTGGCAAGTATCGTCAGCGGCAGAAGATGGGTGGAAATCACAAATGCAACATACATCCCAAAATCAGCAATGACAATGTCACTATCTGCATCTTTTGTCCGATAAAGGATGTTTTCCGGTCTGATGATAGATACGTCAGTGATAATCAGACATAAGTTGAAGAAGAGCGTCACACTTCAAATCGCGATGGACAATGTCATGCTCGTGGAGATATTCAACACCAGAAAGGATCGATCTATCGAGGATTCAGAAGATTGTTTACAGTGAAGACCAAAAGTCTCACCGTACAACAGCGATAGCGTCTTTTTCGGTGAATTTACCCTTCGACAAGATCCTTTCAAATAACTCTCCACCGACGGCTAATTCAAACGTGAGATAGTATTTTGTGCGTGATTCGAACCATTCATAGAATTTGACCTGAGAGAAATCAATAACGATTTTTGGATAATAACATGAAGGACATACTATGTTGACATGGTCCAGGCCCTTTAACACTTCCATTTCACCCCACACACTAGCTTCGTTACCTTTGACTTTCTTTTTAGGTATCATCTTGAGCGCCACATCCTTGACCATCCCGCTCGCTTCGGATGAAGATGACGATCCCTTTTTAATGCTTGAAATAGAAGGGCGGTTGTCGGATTTGGCGTCATCCTCACGGGCGGCGCTAGCACCGTGTAAAGCAACGCCGATCTGTTCAGAAGGAACATGCCAGCTTGCTCTCTAGAGAAGCAATCGAATCAACCCTTTTATACGGGACAGAGGCCCGTGAAACCAGGGAGGTTATGAATGTTCCCTCGGCACGTACCGCAACTTTCCCAAACGTTCCCGTGCCCAAAATTTGATGGATCTCGTACGATTTCTTCTTGGAAAAACTCGGGGGTTGAGGAAGGAGGGCCTCTGAGAGCGTAAGCTTCATTTTGCGATAAGTTTCAGGTTGATGGCGACTGTGGCCAAATGGTACAATTTATGGCGTCGAAGGGTTTTGAACAGCACCAGATCGCCTTGAATATCTTGGGATGAAGAGGTCAACGGGAAGGTAGATGAGGGATTTTAGGGTGACGATCCTCGAAGTACATATACTTGTTGTCGATATTTACTGAACATTACGTAAGGAAGGGCTATGTCCAAAACTGATGTCCAATTGACAACGGGTATGACCGCTATCAGAAGGTGGCAACACCTCGTGCCATAAGTTTCGAAAACAAGTTCCATTGTGAACAGAAGGCAATTCTCGATAGTGCATAGCAAGCTCTGTAAATCGAGTAGCAACGCGACGCGTCCTTCACGTGACCTCCACATGATACGTTGTGAACAGGCATGGTACTCGCCATGTCTTCTAGTTGTGTGTGTAAAATGCCCCCTTTGTCAGTTTCGAACCATCGATCAGTCAGAAGGAGATAACGTTGCCATGAGGACTCCACCTTTGCCAAGCCAAACTGGAGGGGGCGATCCAACTTCTCCATCAGGATGGATAACTATTTATATCCGTTACAGTATTATGTTCAGAAACAGAGCGTACCCACCCATTACGGCGTCAGTCAACGGAAAAGTTGACAGTTGGAATGACAAAGACTTGTATTCAGCATTTCAAGCGTTGTGCAAGAAAGTACCGAACCACATGATACAAGAACCGGTAGGTATACAAGCAAAGCGGACAGTCAGAAACGACGATGTGCTGATAAACCCAAAAAAACTAGAATAAAGGAGCCCAACAACAGGAACAAGACAAATTAGTATAACACAATCAAAATCTGATGGGCATAAGTCTCTCATACTCATTTTTGAGACGCCTTGATAAGATCCGCAGCCATCTCCGCAACACCATACAACGTCGAAGACAAATGCGCACTAATCTGCATCGGCATCATAGACGCATCCACCACACGCACATTCGTTGTATCGTACACCTTCAGCTGCCCATTCACCACTCCTGCGTAGAAACAAACATCATCAACACAACATTCTGAAGGTGAAGAAGAAGAGCGCGTACCACCAAGGCTGCGGCGCATCATAGCAGCGGTACCCACCGGATGAAAGACAGAGACGTAGGTGTCCTTTATCCACGCGCTCCATGCTGCATCCGTCCCACGTTCGGCGTCGTCAGGTACTGCGTTCCCTGGGACCAGTTCTCCTTTCGTGAGGGAGCTACATAGATGAGCGCACGAATACAAGTCAGCATGAAATTGCGAACAGAATGGAAAGGGAAGGGGGGTAGGGGGAGGGGGATGGAGCGCAAGAAAGGAAACGGACCTGAGTGGAGGAGTGGTGAGAATCTTGCGGGAGAGACGGGCAGTTGCGACCTGGATATCCATGTCGATATCCACCGCAAAATAGTTGAATTTGATGGTAGGGTAGACGAAGGGGTCGGTACTCTATGTATATGTATATCATTCAGTAAACGTTGTTCTGGTCGGACGGAGGGGAGATGTACCGTGATCATAACGGTCCCACGGGAGAAAGGGACAAGATTCCACATGACCATACCGACTAGGCTAAAAGCCAAATGGTGTCATTTCTTCAACCTCAGACAACGGGAACGAAGAGTGCGCACGCAGGATAGCCTTATCATAGAAAATCTCTGGAACCGGTGCTAAATACGGAGATGTCCAACGTCAATGTCTAGCAATCCAATCTAGTCAAAGCCTATTCAACGTACCGTTCTTATTCACAATTAAATCCGCTTGCACACCAAATATCGTCTTCAGTGCATCCTCACTCAACCCTCCCTCTGCCTGCGACTTTGCCCAGTAAGGTACATTCGCAAATATCTTCTGCGCCGTCGTGTTCGACTGGGCGCCAAAGACCTCGTAAAGGTTTGGAAACGCAATAGCGTTCGATGGACCCCGACCGCCAATGTCAAAGCCGTTGTCAGTAGCGCCAGTAGCGCTCATCGGCTGTGGTAGACATTCAGATTGATTTGCTTTCAAGTAAGACGTGACAAGGTGGAAATTCACCTGCTCTTGAAGGTTCCGCCCTACAGTCTTGCGGTCGATAAGGGTTTGGATGCCTAAGGGACCGAGAACTGCGGAGTCGCCTATGCCAGAGAGTTGGAGAAGAGCCGGAGTCTACCGAGCAATGGCTAGGTGAGGGGAGGACCAGCAGGGAGGAGGAAAGGTGTACCTGAATCGCACCTGCTGCAACGATCACCTCCCTCCGTGCAAACGCAACGTATCGGGTTGGACCACCGGTCGAGGGAGCGAACTCGACGCCAGAGGCCATAAGAGGAAGAGACGTTCCAGACCAGTTAATCTTGGTCACCTGTCACCTGGTTGGATACCGGAAACATACTAGGGGAAGAAATGACAAGGCGGACCTGATGTTTTGTCAGAATAACCCAGTTGGGCCGTGCATTTTCAACGGGGGTATAGTATGCTTCAGGTGCAGATGAACGACGCCCCTGGTCGCGCCAGTTCATAGTCTTGAAGGAAAGCATGATTTAGAAAAGATAGAGGGTATACATAGAGATTGAGGAATATACTTACAATAGGTGTAACGGACACACAGTTCGGCATTCCACCATTTAGGTCTTTATCCAACTTGATCCCAGTAAGTGCTTGAATCGTACTGATGAAACTCGGCTGTTGAGGCCCACCGTACATCGCACCAGGCTCAGGGAACGTTACACCTACAGGACCAGAGTAGCCGTGGTATGTGTCGTTGAACTGGGCACCTTTAAATGCTTGGACGTCGCTAGGTGGTGAGAATGCTTCGGACTGGAATGGGTAGTGATATGAGGGTGAGTATAAGTGGGTAATGGGAGGGAAGCAGGGTCAAACCTTTTTCATGTAAGACCAGAGACCATCCCAGTTCCATCCTACGTCGGCTTCAAAAGGTTCAAGGAGAGTGGACCACGCATCGTATTGTTCTTTAGCACCGCGAGTATACGCTGCACCATTTATAGACGCTAAAGATGCAATCAAATCGTGTTGAGTGTTCTTTCGATAGACAGAATCGACGATTCACTTACATCCTCCTCCGAATGTCTTCCCGCTAATCACCCCACAAATCGGTTCATATGCACCAACAGGAAAAGGGACACACATACCCTTTGATAACCCGTCCCTCCACCGTCGGCCAAGCCCAATCTAACTCCGTCCCAGTAAACTGGCCGTAGGTGTAGATATCATAAACCCTCGGATCTTCTCTATCATCTGCGCCAGCCTCAATCACCAACACACTTATTCCTCGGTCTTCCGTTAGACGTGCGGCAACAGTAGTCCCAGTGAGTCCACCGCCTATGACGATGTAGTCAAAAGTTTTCTGGTCCGCTGCGCTGGGTGATGTTGTAATACCAGAGGAAGCACGTTTGGGAAACGATGGAGACGCAAGACTGAGGCAGACAAGTAATAGCACGAGACAGAGGTATAAGAAATTGAGATTTTGAGAGTATGGCATGAGGCCTTGACGGGTCAGTAGAGAAAAGAACTCAAACTCGATAGACGGTCAGCTTTAAGTCGTATTTCCTATCACGTCGAAAAACATCAGAAGAGGCGTTTGAACGGGATCAACAGGGTTATTTGCGATCCTGAAGAGCTTCCAATACTACTCATCGATTCGTTCAAGTTATCGATATTTGTAGAGCCTCGGTGGCTGTTAATACGCCCAGAATTCTAAGGTGCAATCAAACTGTAGAATGTGGTTTCCCTAGATTGAGGAGACCTAATAGGGCATTATGATGGTCAGATAGATGTCAAACATTTAGAAGCCCTCTCGCCTGTGAATAAGTCGCCCTTGGGATCGAGGAAGTGATTTTGAGTTTGTAGCGATCAAGCGACGCCCACGTCCCCTTTCGGCTACTCTCCTTAAGCCATGATGCATGCACATTGGGATTGTTCAGACGTTCAAACGTTCAAGCTCAAGTATTATGCATCGCCTAAAACTCGAACACACCGGCTCAGAATTGCCCAAATTGAGAGGACTAAGGCGACTTGTCCAAGTGACGTACACGTGTTGGAACGTTTTGCCTAAAATGGAACACGTCGGAATTGCACGCGACGAACCAACTTACCTGTTAGAACAGACATTGTCACTGTACTGCGACCCGTTACGCAGAGTGGACAAGGCTTTGTTAACTGTCAATGATTTCCAGAGCAGGAAAACCACCACAGTGCCATGCTGTTCGAGCCCGTGCATACCTTCCTCGACCACTTCCTTGAGCATAAATAGCATCCATGCATTATCCAACCTGCTGATGCGAAATGTACTTGTTGAGATCGAAGATTTTGATTAGATCTTATCTAATCTATTCTTATCGGATCGGATCACTTTCCAAATCGCGAGTTCATGGGGCTCAAGACACATGTCACACACACTTTAGAATAGTGTAGTTATAATAGATTTTTGATTTGATTTCAAGTAAACTTTGTAGTTTCTCAAAATGGGGCTCAAATACAATTATATTGCAAAGCCTGGAAGACAAACTAGAGCTCCTAGGTCAAAGAACCCACTTGCCAGAGATTCTGCATCATGGCAATCAGTTTGCTTGCATTCCTTCCTCTAAATTCTTCTTTTATAGTGTTTCCTTCATGCATGGACCATTGTTTGGTTGCGTGATTTGTTGTTTTGTATTGCCAGAGGTTGTGGGTGAGCTGTGCTTTGTTCATGGGTCTCTGTAAGGGCGACCTCCGGAGGTTGCGGCTAAGTCACACAACTGGCAGAGGGGAATCCAAAGTGTATTAGAGTGGTACTGTACGACAGAAATGTAGCTAATTACCTGGCAGAGGGGAATCCAAAGAGAACAAGTCTAAGGACTCCTCTGCCAGAGTGCGGCGCATCAGGCGCAGGCGCGGAGGCGTGGGAGTGTACTGTACAGCATGACCGCGCCTAAACCCTAACCCCGGAGAAGGTCCGGAAATCTCCGGACTATTCCCG
>JAGGAU010000488.1:0-10785 GCA_017657275.1 Termitomyces sp. T108
AGTCTTACTGGATTGGGTTGGTGGAGCCATAGGATCAGATTAGGTGTGGTTGGCAACAGCGGGCAGCTCGTGCCCCCGGAATAAAACAATGCACGTATCAGTATGGCAATCAGAGAGTAAAGTCCTGAGCACTAGGTCGCTAGGGTCGGACAGCAGATAAAAAAAATTTTTTGGTCGTCAACTTCAGGGTGTAGAGCAGCACTCTCCCATAACCTGTTAGAAGCTGAGACCTAAGCACACGAGTAAGTATGTGACCTCAGTCGTCGTATACTTGACTGAGCATTAGCCTACCTAAGCACACGAGTAAGTATGTGACTATGGTAGGACAGTAAGTAAAATATTCGTCGTCTAAGTTATGTCCACTCACCCTCAGTCGTCGTATACTTGACTGAGGGTGATATATGTCATACGCGGTATATATATGTATCTTTGAGTTCGGGTCAGGGTGAATATAAGTTATTATGTTGACCCTTCTTGATGTCGAGCCTAGCATGCTTACGGTGTAATCTGCTGGCCTCTAACACAGCTAGTGTTCATTGTGGATATGCTTTACGCATATTTGTGGGGCTACAGGCTTTGGAGAGTGTCAACCCACCCCTTCTCCAAGATCAAACCTATAACCCACTAAAACCCTGCCTTGAGCCACATGCTGAGGCTCAGAAAGCTTGGTCACATCTATCATGATTCAATAGAGTTAAGATCAGGGAATTGGGCTGGCGACTACAGGACATCAAAGTTGTTGTCTTCAAACTACTTGTTAGCTCTCTTGGAGTCGTGTTTGGGGTCGTTGTTTTATCAAAAGTAGTAGTCACTCTCCTTTATCTCCAACTTCTTAAAGCTCTCCTTTGCTCCATCATTTTAAATTTTACAGTACTGCTCTGCACTCATGATCTCCACCACTTCTACCAGCTTTCCTACCTCATTCCAATCCATACAGCTCCATACTATAAAACTATTATTTTCTGTTTCATACTAGGTGTAGTAGTTTGGTTTGAAATGCCTTCTCCTTATAGCTTTCACACATACTGCTTCTGTCAAAGACCACTGACTCAGGGGTTCTCTGTAAAGCAAAGAACCCACTAGTCAGAGTGGCTTGAAGGGGCAATGAAGGGAGTAGTAGGCTTTGGTGTATAGTCTGAAGTACTCCAAAGTAGTCCAATCATTGATAGAGGCAACTGGAGTGTACATGGAGGTTGCAAGAAAGTGAAAGGAAATGAGAATCAAAGATCAGACAACCACGCATTTGACTTCTCATAGCTTAAGAGTATAGAATTGTTATACTAATTGACAGACACCATTAGTGACCTACCAGCTTCTTTTCCATTACTTGTGTCAGGACTTCTTTAGTTTCATTTGCCTTATGCAGCTAGCAATAGCATCCTAGCACCTTATAAATAGTATATCTTTGTCATAGAAAAGAACAACAGACCCCGCTGCACACATTTCAACTTAGCATGTCACCTCTTCACTCAGTCACTAACTTGTCTGTTTATTGTCTTGCTCTTTAGTCACTAAGGCCACTCAGCAGTTAGCACTCCACCAATGCCAGCAGTCTTAAGTCACTCTACATGCTGTCAGCTAGTGCTCTTGATTGGAACAATACCATTCAGGTACACTACCACCTTTATGTTGCCAAGTCTAGTGCTCTGCACTTATGGTAGGTCTATGGTCTAGCAGAAGTTGCTAAGCATCCTTTTCCCCTTTTCTAAGTCTTGAGTTTACTTATACCACTACAAGCAACTGGGACCCTGCCCAAGACTCTCACATCATCTTAATAAAGTAATATACTGCACAGTATGTTTCTTATAACATCACAGACATCTGGACTGGCCTCATAGAGTTTAGCATGCCATTGGCAGGATTTGGCAACCAGGCACTGGCAGCAGCCTTCTGGGAATTAGAGAATGTGGTGATGAAGAGGAACATGTAGCCATTGGCTACAGATAGAGCAATCGTGCATGTATCACACAGTAGCTGAAGACAGAACTATTGAATGAGACTAGATACATTGTGAATACAAGATGTTGTTCTTATATAATCTATGGGTGTGCAGCACAGGTGTGCATTGCTTACTAAGTAAGGCAACTACTATGCATTACAAACACATTGATTCTGACTAAGATATATCCTCCTTTAGACATGGTCTAGATATCCTCTGGTATAGAGCACAAGTACTCTGGAACACCCAGTCATCAGATCATATGATGATTGTCTGGTAGCAGGCCAATCCTGCTGCTTTTTACTTCTGACGCTGAATGTGATGCCTCTCTACATGCAAGGCAGATAATGAAAGTGTAATTACTTCAGGGGTACCCAAGGCACAGCAACTTAATATCTGATAGGATAGTGTATCTCAGACAGTGGATTGATTATCCAATGCTTGAGTGCATCATTGGTACAAATGACAGATGTTCAATCAGGCATCAATAACACCATGTATTGCAAGAATAAATATAACAAAAGAATGTGCTATGACACACATAGAGTGTGAATAACATGTTTTGAGTTAACAACTCAAAGTTACCTAGACTATATACAACAATTAAGGACTGTTCAGCCTGTTTTAGCACTCAGTAGTGCTCTGCCTATGTCTGTTGTCTTTGCACCTTTCCCAGTTGTGATGTTAGTCACAGAGGAGAAGGGCTCCAATTCTGTCCTCAGTGGGGTTGTTAGGTTTCCTGCAGCAGTAGCATCTACCATAATACAATTGGTTAGTGCAATGTTAGTTGCAGCTCCAAGAGTGGGCATTGTATCATACACCAGTGTTCACTTTCAGAGCTGACCCATAATCAGGTCCATTCCTGTGTAGTAGTAGAGGCAAATAGCCTCTGAAAATATACCAGCCATGCTCTTCTTGTCATGTTTGAACATGAGGCAATACTGGTCCTTGTTTATCTTCCACCATATATCTCATTGAGGCACTGCAGAGGGAGTAACATGATAGCTGGAGGTGCTCCAAGCACATATTGTCAATCTTTCAAAAGATGTTAAGCGACATCATCAGCTAATAGAACTGTTGTTCCAGGTAAACCACACCATATGTATATGCATAATCTATCCATTCTAGCAGGATACAATTATATAACAAAGCATGTCCTCATCTGAGAAGTTCTATTTCTGATTGTCAGGTACATAAACTTGAGTAATGGTAAGTTGGGCCCTCTGTTAGGCCACAAACAGCTTTTTGTATACTTTGTTGTAGGTGTCCACTACCTTGCAGTACAGCCCTAGCCATACCATGACTAGTGCCAACTTATGAACAATGGTTGTTTTCCCTGTGCTCATGGTGCAAAGGGCCTGGCAGAGAGTGAACCCAAAGAGGATGCACCAATGCATGCAGTATGCAAAGTTCACTGCAATGCCCTGCCAGGTATTTTTCAATCTGAGTCATCCAAAAATAAGCACATATGTAGCATGCTAGCTGTTTGAGGTTAAGCAGCATATTGGGGTCAAGAGCATGCATGATGTGCAGGGCCATGGTTCCATCCTCCTTGATACATAAGAAGCATAATGTCTGCCAGCATTCCACAAGTGGAAGGTCCTTGAGACCTTGCATTGGATTAACTACATCCTGGTATGCAAGATTAGAGCACAGCAGCTTCATTGTTTGATCATTCAGCAATACATCAGATTGCTGACCAAACATCTAAAGCTCTATTGGAAGCATATATGTAACAATACAGTCATAACAAGGTACATACAGATTTATATAGTACTTGTGAAGCCATTCAAGCTCATATAAGTGTGCTAGGATATCTCTAGCAGGCAAGCTTGTAGACCATTGTACTTGGAATTTTGGCAGTAATAAGGGCCAAATAGGGCTGAAGATAGAATGCAGGAAAGACCCTGGAATTTTCACTTAATGTGGCTGGCTAGTAACAGTAGCGGTAGAGGCAAGCTTGGCAGCAGTACTGTCATGATCCACCACCACTGCTGGTAATCCACCAACCAGTGCCAGTACCTAGCCCCAGCCCCAGTACTCCCAACCTCACCAGACCAGCTCTACAGAGCCCCAGGCCCAGACTGCTACCAAGACCGGCCATCCCCAATGCTATGAATACTATCAGCAGCCATCAGTACATCAGTCAATACCTGCTCATGCCACATCAGCGCCAGCCTCAACAATTCTTGGCTGCCCACGTCACCATCAGTGCTGGCCCCAGCAATCCCTGGCTGCCCACGCCACCATCAGTGCCAAGCCTGGCAATCCCTAGACCATTGCTGCCAATCAATGCTACCATCAGGACTGACCCCAGCAACCCCCAGCACCCTCTCAACACAAAAAAGCAACCACTATGCATCAATGCATCACCCTGGTCTGAACCCTGTACCTTGCATCCCCTCCTTGGTCAACTCCTTGACTCTCTGCCCATTCCATGCCTCCTGTGCTCCCAAAGCAAGGTCAATCCTTTGTGAGCTTCCTTTACACCACTTGACTGCCCTGATGCCCGCAGCGCCATTGCACAATCTCCGGGCTTCAGCAGGAGTCCCAGCACCATTGCACAACTCCTTGCATGAACCCCAGGCTCTAGCAAGAACCCCTGCACCGTGACATGCCCCGGAGCCTGGGCCTGTAGTCTAGAGCCTATCTACCCTCCCTGTATATAAGTCATAGTGTAGCCTCCAATATGGTAGTGTTGATATTGCCAATCTTTCCTGGTTTCTAGTCCAGCCTTCATACCCTTATCATTTCCATTGATCCTATCTGTCTCGTTTCTATTTCTTGTCCATCTCATACTTGACTCATATTATTCTCTGCTCTCATACTACTTGTCTCACTCTTGACTATTTTGTTTTCCTCTTCCAGTCTCCCTCTCTAAGTCTCTGTCTCTGTCTCTGTCTGTCTGTCTCTCTTCCTCTCTCCCTCTTCCTCTCTCTGTCTCCATTCTTTCTCTAAGTCTCTGACTTCTTTTGACTGCACACCACCTTCTTCCCTTGACCCCAGCCCCAGGACTTAACAAGTCCCGCATCTGACTCCCAGCCCACCTGCACTCATTCCCCAGGACTTATTCTCAGCTCTGGAGCTTGTCCCCAACCCCTGGAGTTCTCTCAATAGCCCTCTGGACTAGTCTCAGTCCTTCCATACTTGTTTGTCTCCCCTAACTCTTGGTTTGTACACCGTGCCCCACAACTCTGGTTGTGCATGTAGACTTTGTGTTTGCCAAGTAAGGATTTACCCAGTGGTCTGAGCCCCCATGGTCAGCAGAACCTGACAAGTACCACTAATCAACTGATGGCAAGAACATGGAAGATAGTGCAGGTTAAGTATTACTGATCCATGGTAGAGGTGTGTTATGCTGCAGACACTGACAAGCCAGTGGGATTGAAGCAAGATTGATAGGTAATGCTAGATCCTGTAGCAGTGGAGTGATGTGGAGTGGAGCCATAGGTGTTCTAGGTGAGATAGTTTAGGGTGGTGGTCAGGCTTGGCTACTGTTGACACTATAAATACTGTATCATATCTTAACAAATAGACAAGAAAAAACTTCCCTTTCAGTAGAGATCTAAGTTTCCAGCATATCAAGCCAGGTCTTTCTAGCAGCATCAGTGTCAGCATTTTGTTTTCACCTGTATTGTCATCTTTCCACCACCATTGCTGTTAACAAGTCAAACTTCCAAAGACTTGTATTTTTCCTTCTGACAGTAATGTCTTGAGTTCTGTCATATTTTTACTAATTGGTTGACACTCAGCCTACAGACAATCATCAGCACTCTGAAGTCAGTGACCAGCTTGCTGAGTGCACTGGAACCCAATCTTGTAGACCCACCCTCTACATCATCCACAAACCCCACATGGGCCTCCATTGCCAAGCCAGCTCTGATGACCTTCACTTTCCCCCCCTGCATCTAGCAAAAGATAGGCAGGCTCCTGTCCATGCAGGAAATAACTAATGTTCAACAGTGCCTACTCTGTGACACTTGCACTATGCTCATGCACCTCACCCCCCATGATACAAATGTTTTCATGGATGTCTCAGCAATGGGCTCATTAAAATGCTGCAACAACCTCAACAAACTTCTCATTTGCCTTGATGCCAAAGCTACTGCTGGTGGCTAGGAGGAGGTTGAAGTCAATACTGCACCACCCAAGACACATGTCATCAGACTCAAGGCAATCAACAGCAGTGCATATGTTGCCAAGCTCAATACTGCTGACTCTGCCTGCAAATTCCGGAGATAAGCAGCAGTCACTCAGTGATGGCCTGCACATCATCTAAGCGCAAGTGTATGTCATGTGGTACTGACTCCTCTTATGCCAGCTCAGATTACAACTGCCCCAAATTCAAGAAACAATGCACTCTGATGGATGACCAGTAACTGGAGAATCAGATGCTGTACTTTCCCTCTGATGACCCAACAACATGGGCCTCCACCCCACTGTGGCTCCAATAGTCAACCCCTGTAACCAGGCCTCCAGCCCCAACTCTGCTCCCTCCAACTTTGACATCAAGCATACAGCAGCCCTCCTCCTATGAGGCATACAACAAAAGTTGCCATCAAACTCAAGAGCTCCTAGCCACATGGGTGACCTAGGGGATTTTAGCTTCACCTCTCAGTTGGGGTCTCAGAAAACAAAATGTGTGACCAACCCACTGATAAGTACTTGGTGGGGTGGGGTGCACTAACACTGATTCCAGCAGCCTCATTTGGCATCAAGATTGATTATTGGGTAACTTGATTAGATTGGGTGCTATCTTATCAGCAGGGACTTAGGTCCCTGATCAGAAGCCTTGGAACTATAGGAACATCAAGAAGCTGCGCCTTTGTCCGATGTCTGGCAACTTCCCCTCCTTGATGGTTTCAGGCCTAGATGGCAGCTCCCTGTGCATTTATCCAATTATGATCTCTGGTAGCAGGGTCATCCAACTGGTGGACAGACGCCATTAGCAACTTGGACAAATTTTCACGTCTCATCCCTGGTATCATACTTCTTGAAGATTTTTGCCATACGCCACTGGCGACTTTTGCTTCCATTCCTAATGAACAAAATTGTAGTATTTTACTTACCTTAGGAAGTTAGCAACAGTAACCTAGCACTGTATAAATACTGTACTATGCAATAGCATGAGGGCAACAGACCCCTACTGCACACAACATATCTTAGCAACCCTAGTCCAATAAACCGCTAAGTGCCCCTTCCTTCTCTCATGTTTTCTAGGTCACCAAGTTGCTAGCGCTTCATACACGCCAGCAGCCTAGCAGTTACCTCATCATTGCCAGTCAGCACCCCTATTGCCAACGGTACCACCAGGTACATCACTGCCTCCTGTCACCAGGAGTCTAGCACCTGCACTTACAGCAGGATTTTGTTTTAGTGACTAGATCACTAAGTGCCCTCTTACATATTTTGAAACTTACCAAACCTTCAGCCCCCACAAGTAGCTGGGACCCTGCCCAGGACTCACACATTTATTAGCGCATGCCCAACACTACTCCACAGGAGACACTAGGTGTCAGTATTTTCATACAGTTGCCAGCAACTTTTTGGCATCATCACCACCTCCTCTCTCTAAATGATGAACCAAAGATCCCCACAAGCCTCTGACAAACTCTGCATTTGGCAACGGAATGTGAGGAAGTCCAGCACATCCCAGGCTGAACTTCTTACTACCACAAACCCAGCTGGCTGGGATGTCATTACCCTGCAAGAATTGTTTCTTGACCACCTTGGTAACACAAAGGCAAGCAGTTTTTGGTGGGTTTTATACCTCTACCACCACCACTGCAATGAATCTACAAGGTCACACTCTATAACCCTCATTAACACTAATTTCTCCACAAACACCTATCACATACTCTTGGTACCCTTGACAGACATTACAGCTGTACGTTTCATGGGTTGACATGGTAATCTCTTACCATTCAACATTTACAACAACTGCACACATAACAAGGTACTGTTCTCTCTATCTCTCTTTCTTTCCTCCTCTAGCTACCTGCTTCACTCTCTTCCTGGTGACCACATGCTATGGGTTGGTGACTTTAACCATTACAATCCGTTACTGGAAATGCCCCACAACAAGCACTTTGATTTCTCAAGGGAGTATGTGCAACTGCTGTTGGATCTGCTGGCAGATCATGACATAGAACTTGCGCTCCCTTCAGGCATATCCATGTTCCAATCCTCAGCTAATAACTGGACCAGGCCCAAAGCTCTGACAGAGCGCCTATGCACTACCTCGCCCACATATCCCATCATGTCAAAGGCAGAATTTCATAAAAAGGTTGCTAATCTTACTGTGGCTATTCAGAAGGTCATCGCCACTGATACTATTGTTCTGCTATGCAAGCCTTGTTTCCACAGGAAACGGTGGTGGAATAACAACCTCAAATGGCTTAAGGCCCAGAAGCGGTGCACATGCAACCAAGCTTACAAATACTGGAACATTTCACATCATCTGGCTAAAGTGGAGGCAGCATGCCTCTCTAGGAAGATGGACACCAGCATCCATGAGGGGAACACCATTGAAGAGAATGGTTGGAAACCATAAATGCTTGCCAAATCTATCTTGCAAACAAGTATAAGTAGTGTGTGTAGGAATGAAATGAGCATGCTTGCCACAGAGATCTACTACCACCATGATTGCATCATATCTATGAGAGTCTGGTAACTCAACAATGAAGTCTACTGATGTCACACTCTAGCATTCAGCAGAGATGGGTAGAGGATGAAGCTGTCCAATAGGAGGCTGACAACAAGGCTTAGTCCAAAGGCAGAGGTCACAAGTGGAGGTGTAGGAACCAATATACCATGACATTTGAGGCCAATAGTTTTGAGAGACTAGCTCCAATGTCTTCCACCTGCCTGGATGGTTTGCAATCCTAGAATCATGATGCTGCTCAACAATCCACCTCCAGAAGTCTGGTAGGTTGGGACCCCCAGAAAAGGTGAGGAGGCTGTTCTCCAAGAACCACTCATCAGTGTGGACTGACTTAACTCCAGCTTTTTGTCAAGCATGCAGAGCTAGAGCAGCCTTGGCTACTGAGTCTTCCTAAGCATCCTTCTGGTGAATGTCTCTAAGAATGCTCACCTCTTCTTCCTGGTCCACCACACTTTCCAGAGCATGGATAGCAAAGAGCTCAAGCCTTAGGAGGACAATATTGTTATTGTCACTAGCTCCTAAACCATGGTCAGCTTGTCTGGAAAGTGCATCTGGCTTGTCTATGCTCTGCCCAGGTTTGTGGTGTAGTGAAAAATACTCTAGGTTCTTGTGATCAGTTCACGCTTCAAACTTATGCCTGGCACCCTCAAGGAAATGTCGCCACTCCTCAAATGACTGAATAATGGCAGCATCTCTTTGTCATGGATCTCATGATTGCACTCCACAGCATTGAGACTCTTGGAGTAGAATGCCACAGGATGCCACTTCCCATCCTCCTTTGACTGCTGAGAGAGGACAGCTCTAGTAGCAAAATCTGAGCTATCAGCTTTGACACAAAAGGGAGAGTCATCAAAGGAGGACCGCTTCAAAGTGACAGCCTGTTTGAGGGCATTGAAGGCTTCCTGCTGTGCTGCATCCCAGTGCCATGGGGTGTCCTTAGTGGTGAGATCAAAGAGGGGTTGGGCATGATAGGTGAAGTCCTGAATGAACCTCTGGTAGAAGTTGGTGAAGCCTAGAAAGGCTTGAACCTCCTTCTTGTTCTTTGGTTCTAGCCACTCAGCCACACCAGCTACCTTGACTCTGATCTCTGCCACCATTGAAGGAGGTTGTAAAGTAGTTGCATAAATCATATCACCTGCTTCCATAGCCTTGTCTGGAGACTCTGGGTCAGGAGTGCAGACAAACCCACCCTTGCATCCATCTTCCATCTGGGATTCACTCACCACACCTTGAATGTCCTCATAGAGGGCCTCTCTACAAGAGAACGCTAAGGGGGTAGGATCCAGTAGTCAAGGTCTGCAAAGGGGAGATGTCCAACTCTGCAAGCATGTATAGCAGCACACTCATGGACTGATGCTCTATGCTCTTCCTTAACTTCCTTGGCACAGGTGGAACACCGTCTAGGGCAGCGGCTCATACTCACTTTTTTCTTGGCCCAGTCAATTTCAGGATTGTGGTCACACAGCCAGAAAAATCCAAGTATCATATCCTGCTTTCCTAGGCTGGTGACTGCAAAAACTGCATGCCCAAAATGAGACTGATAATCAAGGACTAAATCTACCACTGAGTGAATGGATCCAGCTTCATTGAGCATGCTATTGATGTTATAGACAGGAATAGGGCAAGAGAGAGGTTGGATAGTGAGCTGGTGCTGTTCCACATAGTTGGTGTCAAGGGAGAATCTAGTGGCACCACTGTCCAAGAGAGCAACAACTGTCACGACCCACTCCCGGAACTCGCCCACCACCCTGGGACAAGACCACCGACACCCCGCACCCCCCCGGGACAACGCCAACCGCCCCCGCCACCCATCACGACCGCCTCCGCCGCCCATCATGACACGACACCTGTCACTCCCGGGTTCGCCGCCCCTCCGACCCTGACGCCCGGCAATCACCGCCACCTGGGAACGCCCACATCAACCCGGAACTTCCCGCAACACAGGCCGCCCTCAGACAGGTCACCCCGGCATCCCCCGGCGATCAGCCCCATCACCCGGCAATCACTCCGGCGATCACGCCCGACACCCGCAGTTATGGCCCGACCCTTATCACCTGCATCACCCGGCGATCACCCCGGCGATCACACCCGACACCCGACCTGGAACCTGGCTGAGCCCGCCACCCCGGAGCCCGTAGTACTTAAGGCCTAGGTAGACATCGTGTACGGTAGTGTTGATATT
>JAGGAU010000489.1:0-10771 GCA_017657275.1 Termitomyces sp. T108
TGTTGTTGGGAAACTTGACATTAGCTTCAAACCAAGCAGTAAGTGCAGTTTTATCCAAATTAGGTCTAGCAGCCACCCCCTCCAAAGGTTCATTGTCTTGAAAATAAACTTCATGTTGGCCTTCCAAATGCACAGGCAAGCAATATACAGGAGGAAACTCAGCATGCATGTTGAATTCAAAGATGTGCCAGCAAGCTTCAGAAGCAGAAACGTATCTAGAATCCAAGTGTCCCTTGATTTCATCTCTTTCATCTCTGGAAATTCCCAAAGTGGTCCTATCATGGCCTTTGTAAATGTACTTGTGAATGTACTTGATTGCTTCTATTGAAGCACAAATTTCTACATTGATGTGACACTGGTATCTGGCTGAGAGATAAAGATTATATGGAACAACATCATGATTGTCATAACAATAGCCATGCTTTTCAAAAAAGTGGCCATTGTTAGATCTTGCATATTTAGAATAGCCATCATCACCATACAAAGTAGTCTCTTGAAACTTTTTAGGATATCACTATCTACATGGGCTGGATCTCTGATTTTGTCATCATGATGAAGGAAGATTAAAATATGCATGTGTGGAAGCCCTCTCTTTTGAAATTTGATAGTATGTACATGAGCCACACATCTGCCAAAAAGACCATCCTTGATTTCTTTTAAAAGAGCATTTTTCTTGAGTTCAAATACTCTGGCTACAATGTCTGGTCAATCAAATATTAATTCTAGGCTCTTTCAAAAGGGCTTCCTCAATTTCAGACCACTTTGGATTGGCAGTCATAGTCAAAAAGATGTCAGGCTTTTGATAATACCTGCAAATTGCCATAGGGTCCTGGAGTAACTGCTGCATGTGTCCATCACTTCCAGTATGAGTGGCAGGAAGAATAATACAATGACTTTTTGTTGAGGTAACTCTTTATCTCCAATAGCAGCATCAACTACTCCTTGATAAACTTTAGCTCTGATCTTTTTCTGATTATGCCAAATCCAATTAAACTTATTCTGTTCAGTTGAAGCCCAAGCATCAACAATATATTGCTGGAACAATCTGCCACTCCAGAATAAAGCAGCATCTTGTTCTAGACTTCTTTGTTGAAGTTGATATACATAATAGGCAGTTTCAGTAACATGTTTTGTTCTTTGCTGCTCTTGTGGTCCCTGTCTAGATGGAATGTTCAAGTGAAATCCATGTTCTCCAGTTGGAAAGATGATGGTATAGTGCAAAAGAGTATAAGATGAATGCAAATGGCTAATTTGCTGAAGTTGATTTCCATGCAAGTGCAAGACTATATCATGGTGATTAGATCACTCTTTTGAACCATCTCCAGGAACAATAGCAGCAACTTCTTCTTGTTCATTAGGGATTATATTGTTGGTGATCTCCAAAATCAGCTCTTAATTTGACATACAGTTTTTGTGGCTGTCCTTCTGGAACCTCTATCATAATCTGCTTTGCTTGCTTGTATAAGTCAATATAAGGATTTACTCTTCTGAGCATATCTTGTAAGGAGGCCATGATTTGAGGATCCAATCTAGGATTATTTTGCTGATGAAATGCTAGTTGCTGGTTGTGATCATAGAAATAAAGTTGGGCATATACAGGTTGATTGCCTTCAGTTTGAAGCAAAGCACCTGTTACATGATGAAGCTCTCCATTGATTCTGAAGCTATAAGGTCCAGAAGCATCAGTAATAGCTTCATCAATTTTAACTCCTAAAGAAGTAAAAGCAAAAGCTGCATTATAACTTCTGATGTGTGTTTTAAGAGAATCAGAGAGAGGATGATGGCCATGAAGTAGATTCAAGAGTTCTGGTTGAGCATTCCTAAGTCTAGGCAAATCAATCTGCCCTTGCAAGCAGCACATGCCAAATTTTGAATTATTTTGAGTAGAGTTTGAGAGTTTTTCAGCATTAAAATGTAAAGCTTGACAATGTAAACACTGAATATTCATAAGACCAAGATCATGCTTTGCAGGTTCATTTATATAAGGTTGTCTTCCTTGCAATAAAAAAGCATTTCTTTGCTGTCTTTGACGATTTGGCAAAACTGGCTCTTGAACTGGTTGTTGTACATTCTGTCTATCAAGAGCAAGCTGTAATGGAATATGATCTTGAGGTTCAGCTTGATGTAGTAAATCTTGCTCCTCTGGTATATGTCTTGCAGAATCATGATTAGCTAGATTTTGCTCTCTGAAATAATCAATATTCTCTATAGGTTCTTCTTCTTCAAAATATTCAAGAGGGTTTTGCATCAATTGATTAAAAGCTGGATGTATATTTTCAAGTTCATCATCATCAAGAGCATTGCCAATATCAATGTTATGAGCAAGATCATTAAAATCCTCCTCTAGATCAGCTGCATGTCGATGTTCTCAAAACTGTAGGATTCTTCTAATCTTTGTTGTTCTTGTTCAGCTCTCAATGCAGCTAAAGCAGCTTCATCAGCCTGCCTTTGTCTTTCTTCTTGTCTCTGTCTTTCTTGTTCTTGTAACTCAATCAATGCTCTCTCTCTTTGTGCTGCAGCATATCTTAATCTGTCTTGCTCTTGCAATGCAGCAATTATTTGCTGTTGCTCAGCAGCATGCCTTTGTCTTTCTTGCTCATGTAGATTAGCTATTGCCTCTTGTGATACTCAATAATTTGTCATTATTTCTTGATATGCAATATGTCCTTGTGTAAGATTACTCAGTGCAGGCCAGAAACTGGCAAAGTTCTATTTCTTGAAGATGAAGTAGATGCAACATTTATAGCAGAAGCAAGAGTTACAGATGATGTAGAAGGAATGGTCGGATTAGTTTGCCTATATCTGTTTCCTCTTAAAGGAGGTGGTGCAGGTGGTATAAATTGAGGAATAGCTGACTGCCTGATAGGTATAGCAGTAGATCTTCTAGGAGTTCCAGAGGTGGTAGCAATAGTAGATCTCCCAGAAGTTCTAGAAGTAGTCCTAGAATGATTGTGTACATCACTATTGAGTGCTTGAGGCAAAAAGAGTGGTGGTCAAAGTGGAATAGAACTATCACTTTGTCTGAGGTGAGAAGATTGATTACCTCTATTTGCATGTCAATCATCAGGATCAGTCATTTATAGCTGTTGAAGTCAATTTTGAGAGTGAGACTTGTGTCTTTGACTTTCTGGAGTACTAGGTTGTTGATTTTGATTAGTAAAAGTTGATGAGGATTGTCTAAATCAAAAATCTTATCAATATATAGATAATTAAAAAAAAGATGATCTATTTACATGATATCCTTGAATAGAAGAAGGATTTTTAAAAAACAAAAAGACAGAAACACTACAAACATATTTTAAGATTTAGAATTCTAAGAAAAATCCTTTAAAAATACTCACCAAAGCTTCAAATATAATGAAAACAGTATGATGGAATAGTTAGCAATCTCAGCCTATTTCAGCAGTTAGACAAAATTCAACAAAAAAGTCAAAATTATTTCTCATACTTTGTAGGTTTGCTGTGATGTTGGGGTCATGGAGAGCATCATGGAATATTAGGGTGTGTTCTTTCCCTCTAAGGATTTGGAAACTAGCACCTTCCTTTGATGATTGAACAATGAGTTTTGCAACTGGTTTGTAATCAACAAATACATCATGATTCTTGAAGAAATGTGTTGTACACCCTGAATCCACAAATGAACATGATATATTAGTGGGTATATCACCAGCTGCTAGAACAATCCATTCTAGGTATGGTATGTTTTCTTGCAGTGCGTTCTCAGCAACTTCAGTGATAGTTGTTGACAGCACAAAATGAGTGCCAGGGGATATTATTGCTACATTCTCTGTGGTTGAAGTAAAGTTTGCACCAAGAATTGAAGCTGTACATTTTCCCTTCCACCACAAAGGTTATTGACCCTGTTTACTGCCATCTTCTTTGAATCAATCAGCTTGAACATGACTAGTTCTTTCACAGTTCATGCATTTCTTGTCTGAGTTTGGCTTATTCTTTGATAACCCATTAACCTGTGCTTGTAAAGCATGTATTGTGGCTTCAAGGGCCCTAACTGTATCAACAGTGCTTGTCATACTCTGGTTTGATCCTGATCTATCCATGATGCATTTTCCATGCATTGTAAGGGTTTGGATGTCCCTGACAAGGTCATTTTCTCCATACATTGTAGATACAATAGGGTCCCATGATTTTGGGAATGAATCAAGGAGTTTTACAATGAATCTTTCATCAGTGACATCTGCCCCCACATTGTTTGCAGCTTTTTGTGATTTTTGCATCTTCTCTATGTGGATACCTTCTCTGACAACTTTTGACTCATCTGTATATCTGCAGTACACTAATCCCCTCTCTTTCATATTTTGCATCTGCTGACTTCCTCTACCATATTGTTTTTCCAGGAAGGCCCATGCAGCGTGAGAGGTCTCAAAAGGATTTACACCCAATCCAGCAATATCAACTAAATTAATCAAGATTGAGGATAATGCAATGCTCATGTGGATTTGTCATGACCCACTCCTGGAGCTCACCCTACCACCCTGGGACAATGCCAGCTGCCCCGCCAACTGCCATCATGATGCCATGCCCACTGCAACTTCGAACCCACCAGCATGACGCCGCCAACCCCAGGTTCACCGCCCCCCTGACCCTGACACCCAGAAATCACCACAACCCTGGACTTCCTCACATCAACCCGGAGTCTCCCACAGCATGGGCTGCCCTCAGACAGATCACCTCAGCATTCCCCAGCAATCAGTCCCATCACCTGGCAATCACTCCAGTGATCATGCCTGACACCTGCAGTTACGGCCCAACCACCATCACCCGCATCACCCAGTGATCACCCTGGCAATCACGCCCAACACCTGACACTGAACCAGGCTGAGCCTGCCACCCTGGAGTCCACCCTGTAGAGTATTTAAGGCATAAGTAGACAACCTGTACAGGTAGTGTTGATATTAAACTAAACTGAACTTGCCTGAATCTCCTTCACCTCATACTCCTGTATCTTGTCTCAGTCTTTCTGTTTATTCCTGTCAACTTCTATTCTCTATTTTCCAGTCTTTTTCCCCTTCCAGTCCATTTCCTTACTCTTCCATCCTTGACTTGTTTCCCTGGTTCAATCTCGTCTCATTCTTGTTCACTTTTCTATCTCCCTTTCCTCTTTACGGCTTGTCTCGCCCCAGTCTTGTCTTGCCCTTTCCTGGACTAAGCCTGGACTCACTCCACTAATCCTGGACCAATGCCCCATACCCCGGAGCCCCAGCACAACCCCGGACTTACTTTCACAGCCTGGAACTACGTCTCTTTACTCCCTAAAAGGCCAAACTCACCTGCACTAGTCCCAGAACCAACCCCAGACCTCATAGTGACATAGGACTTTGTAAACATAGCTACCTTGAGTCTGCCTTGTAAGGTCTTGCTTAGGAAGAAGCCCCTGCAGTCAACAGAACCTGACAGAGTTCATATTCAAGATTGTTTGGTTTTCATGCATGGAGTAGCATTGGTGAAGTGGTACTGGTGGTAATCGGGGGTAGGACTGATAATGGGAATTCTTTTTCGTTGTCAGAATCATTTCCACCACTTTTATAGGCATTGAGAATAACAATCTTGTTTTTCCAATAGTTTAATAGCCCTCATGGGTCTTTGTGAGCAATTATATTGATCTTCCAACTAGCGTAGTTTATCCTTTGCATTTTTGGTCTTCAGGTAGTGTAAACGGTACAATCATAGTGCTGGTGCCAGACATGGCAGAACAGTTTTTATAAATTTGATTTTGTGAGTCATAGGGGTCTATAGTGGTCACAGGTATTGTTTTTAAACAGAGGGAATGGGCCCCATAACCTGTCAGACAATATTGTAAGTAAAAACTCAGAAGCAACCACAAATGGGGTAAGCAACTGTATTGAATATATACTTGTCAGACAATATCATAAGTAAGAACTAGGTAGATAATGTTTCAGTATGTGAGTTAGACATTTATATATAAAATGATACACACCTCAGAAGCAACCACAAATGGTGGTAAGCAACTGAGGTGTGGTGGCATGGAAAATTGACTATTAGTAAGAAATAATAAAAAAGGAAATAATGGACAGAGGGAGTATACATAGGTCTCAAGTCTCTATATTAACAAGTTGGCCAATCTGTGATGCCACTCTGACCAGGAGAGCCCTTCATACCTAAGTAATTGACCTCTCCTGACCAAAAACAGCACTTCTCCAGCTTCAAAAACAGGTCTGCCTCCTGCAGCCACTGCAGGACCTCACAGATGTGTTTGTCATGCTGTGCTGGATTCTTGGAAAAAATGATGTTGTTGAGGTTGTCAGGTTCTGTTGACTGCAGGGGCTTCTTCCTAAGCAAGATCTTATGGAGTGGACTTGAGGTGGTTATAGATATGAAGTCCTATGTGAGGAGTGAAGTCCAGGAGAGATTCTGGGAGTTTCTACAGGGTGTGGTGATAAGTACTTGGCTGAGTAGGGCACACTAATGCTAATTTTAGCAGCCTTATCTGGCATCAAGATTATCTGGCACCTCAATTAGATCAGCGCTATCTTATCAGCAGTGGCTGAGTTCTCCAATCAGAAGCCTTGGAACCACAGAAAATTACAAAGCAAACAAAGCAATCCTGTACTTTTGGCAGTTTGTTGGCTCCCACTCCACTGTAGCAACTTTGTCCAATGTCTGGTGTCAGGTTTCAATGACTGCGGGAGCTTCTTTCCTAAGCAAGACCTTATGAGGCAGACTCAAGGTGGTTACCGGAGATGAAGTCCTATATAGGGACAAAGTCCAGGGTAAGTTCCAGGGATTAACAAGGTGTGTATTGGTTTGGAAACTGTAGAGTGGCAGCCCCAAGTTGCTAGTACAAGTCCAGGGATATGCAAGGTGCTCTAGGACAAAGGGCATTGATCAGAAGGTAGTGAGGTGAGTTCTAGGCTTGGTCTGGAGAAAAGCAAGGTGAGGTGGGGGACAAGACAAGCTTAAAGGAAATCAAGATGAAATAAGGATGAGATGAGAGGATTCAACAAAAATGAGATGAAATGGGGCAAGTTCAGAGAGGAAATTGAATTAGAATGACTAGAGGAGTTCATGAAACAGACAAGATAACTGGAGTAGACATGGACAAGTAACAAGGCAAGAGATCAGGCTATTGTGAGGGCAACCTCCAAAGGTTGTGGCTAAGTCACACAACTGGCAGAGGGGGATCCAAAGTGTATTAGAATGGTACCATACAACAGGAAATGTAGCTAATTATCTGGCAGAGGAGAATCCAAAGAAAACAAGTCTAAGGACTCCTCTGTCAGGGTGCGGCGCATCAGGTGCAGGCACAGAGGCATGGGAACATACTGTACAGCATGACCACAACTAAACCCTAACCCCAGAGGAGGTCCAGAGTCCTCCAGACCACTCTGGAATGGTTTCAGGGGTCCCAGAGGTCCAGGTATGGGGTCATCTAGAGCTGGAGTAAGCTTGACTATGTTGGGGACCAGGTGCAGCTAACGCATTCCAGGAGGCAGCCAGAGTTAGTAAGCCAAGAGTCCCACTTGCCTTTCCACTATGTATGGTTCCAGCTGGTGGTGGGACAGCTTTTTGGAAGGTCATGTGGTGGTGATGTGTCCAAGCCGTCTAGGTAAACACGATCTTCAGGCTTGTATGTGGGGATTGGGAGCTGTCTGTGGTCATAGTATCAGGCTATGTTGTCCTTTGCCTTGGTCAGAGCCGCCTTAGCTTCCTCCTAGGCTTCATGCATCCGGTCTACAAACTCATTCACGGACTTGTTTTCTGATTGTTGTCCCAGAGGTTCAAATCCCATCCTGGGGTGGTGTCTGGTGTCCAGGAGGAACAGGGAGACCTTGGTGGCAGAGTGAATGTGGTTATTGTACTGGAACTCTTCCTCTGGGAGGAGCTCCTCCCAGTCATCCTGTTGCTCATTGCAGAACAGCCAGAGGTACTGCTCAAGTTCCTAGTTGACCTGTTCTGTCTGGCTGTTGGACTGAGGGTGGTAAGCGGTGGACGTGTGGAGCCTGAGAAGGTGGTAGAGCTCATGGATGAACTCTGCTATGAACTGTGGGCCTTGGTCAGAGACGTAGGCATCAGAGAGAATGTGGAGCTTCCATACATTCCTTTGGTAGAGATTGGCAGCACCCATGGCTGAACAGGTGGTGTGGGTAGAGATGAAATGAGCACACTTGCCACACAGGTCCACTACTACCATGATAGTGTTGTAGCCATGGGAGTCTGGCAGTTCCACTATGAAGTCAACAGAGGCCACACTCCAGCATGCTGCCAGTACCGGGAGGGGATGCAGCTGCCCCACACAGGTGCTGGTATAGGACCCAATGTACTGGGACATCTGGGGCCAGCAGTAGTTCCAGGACACCAGTTCCAGTGTCTTCCAGCAGCTGGGGTGCCCGGCAATCCAGGAGTCATGATGCTGCTCAACAATACGCCTCCAGAGCTCTGAGTCATTTGGGACGTAGATGCAACCCTGGAAGGTGAGAAGACCATCCTGTAGGCCCCATTTGTCTGTGCATACTGACCGGGCTCTGGTGGCCTTACCAGAGCAGAGAGCTAATGCTGCCTTGGCCACAGAGTCCTCCTGGAGTCCCTCCCAATTGCCCCAGTGGATGTCCTGGAGGATATGCACCTCATCTCCCTGTATGGACAGTCCTTCCAAGGCATGGATGGTGAATAGCTTGGGGCAGAGGAAGACTATGTTGGCATTATCTCTGGCCCCTGAGCCATGGTCTGCACGCTGAGACAGTGCGTCGGGCTTCCCCATGCTCCTCCCAGGCTTGTGGTGAAGGAAGAAGTCAAAGTTCGCTAAGTAGAGAGACCACCGAGCCTGTCAATGGTTTAGCTTCTTGGTGGTCCAGAAGTACTCCAGATTCTTGTGGTCTGTCCAGACTTCGAACTTGTGCCAGGTGCCTTTAAGGAAATGGCGCCACTCCTCCAGAGACCAGATGATAGCCAACATCTCCTTATTGTTGATCTTGTAATTACGCTTCATGGCATTGAGGCTCTTGGAGTAGAAGGCTACAGGATGCCACTTGCCATCCTCTGGGGACTGCTGGGATAAGACCACCCTGGTCACAAAGTCAAAGCTGTCAGCCTCAACATGGAAGGGGCAATTGTCATTTGGTAATATCAGGACAGGCTTGGAGGTGACAGTGGACTTGAGGGCATCAAAAGCCTGGTGCTCCACAGTTGAGCATGCGGTAATCCCGGACCAACTGGAGGGAACCATCCTTCTTCTTGATGAAAAACACCAACAAGGCCATTGGAGACTTTGAGGGACAGATGCATCTGAACTCAAGATTCTCCTGGAGGAAGGCGTCTAGCTTGTCTTGTTCCTTTGGCGCAAGCGGGTAGACCTTGCATTTAGTAGACTTTGCATCAGGCATCAGTTTGATTGCGTGGTCCCACTACTTGTGCTCCAGGAGGGAGTCAAACAAGGCTTTGGAGAAGATGTCCTCAAAGTTATGTAGATGGTCAGGGACTGCATCTCGGAAAGCCTGGGGCTGGGCATTCATTGCAAAGGCCTGGGCCAGCCGCTGGGAGGTGGTCTGGCTGGCCCAAATCTCCTCCACAGAGGGCAGCATCTGTAAAGTCATAGATGTGGCCTCCTACCTCGATGACATCATCTGGCTGCTCCAGGTCCCAGGCAAGTTGGAACTCCCTCTCACATTTCTCTTCCTCCTGGAGTTCCTGCTGCCATGCCTACCATCCTCATAAAGGGCCTCTCTATGAGGGAACACCAGGGGTGGGGGGTCCAGCAGGTTGAGGTCCATGAAGGGGAGGTGTTCTACTTGACATGCCTGGATAGCTGCACATTCCTGCATAGTGGTGTGCCACTCCTTCTTTGATTCCTCCATGCTGGTGGTGCAGCACCAGGAGCATTGGCTTATGGTTACCTCTCCCTTGGTCCAGTCAATCTCTGAGTTGTGCTCCTGGAGCCAGGTGAAGCCGAGGATCATGTCCTGCTTCCCTAGGCTGGTGACCACAAAGGTGGCTTGCTCCACATGCAACTTGTACCAGAGGACAAGGTCTACTACCACGTGGATGGATCCAGCTTCTGTCACAATCCACCACCACCACCAGTACACCGCCAACCACCACCAGTACCCAGCCCTGGCCCTGGTACTCTCAACCTCACCAGGCCAACTCCACAAACTCTGGGCCTGGACTAGTCATCTCCAATGGCCATCAGCACATCAGCAACCATCAACACCCATCACCGCCTGCATACACCACATCAGCACTGACTCCGGCAATTCCCAGCTACTGATGCCACCATCAGCGCCTGCTCCAGCAATTCCTGGCTGCTAATGCCACTATCAGTACCGACCCTGGCAATCCCTGGCCCATCACTGGCAAACCCTGACGCTTTCCTTTCTCAATTGGGCAACCATCATGACTCGCACATCAACACATCACCCTGGCCCAAACCCCATGCCTGCATCTCCTCCTCAGTTGACTCCTTGCCTCCCAGCCCATTCCATGCCTCTGCACACTCCTAAAGCAAGACCCATGCTTTGTGAGTTCCTTTATGCCACTTGACTGACCCCAATGCCCACAGTACCCTTGCATGATCCCCAGGTTTCAGCAAGAGTCCTGGTGCCACTGCATGACTTCTTGCACAAACTTCAGACTCTCACAAGAACCCCTGCACTGCGACTCGTCCTGGAGCCTGGGCCTGCGCTGATGACGCCCAAAAGTCGCTAGGTACTGTATGAAGCTACTGACACCTAGCGCCTCCTGTGGAGTAGCATTGGGCGTGCGCTAAAGAATATTTGTGTGAGTCCTGGGCAGGGTC
>JAGGAU010000490.1:0-10766 GCA_017657275.1 Termitomyces sp. T108
TATGATGTCAGCTCCATGGTCGAATGTCAACCTACTGCTCCAACCATTCCTCTTATCCCGTCAGAAGCCCAATGGACGTTGTCTGACTCTGGTTCCTACCGATTCCGGATTTTTCGATCGATTGCGGGCACTGAAACTACTTCGTTAATTCTGACCTCCAATGAGGTGATATACCGACTGGTCATTCCTCACAACGTCGAACATACACCTAGACTCATAGAACAGCAGCTGAACGTACCAGAGCACTACCAGTGTTGTATAGTTGGCATGGAGAAAGGATTAGTGAAGAAAGATAAAACCCGTTTCAACAGACTGAGCTTTCTCCGAGGTTCGAAATCAGGCACTATGACAACACATGAACTCGTTGTTTCTCCCTTTTTGGACGAGACTCTGCTGTACAATTCCTCACGTATTCTGCCTGTGATGGACGAAGAAACTGGACGGATTTTGTTAAGGGTTAATTCTAAACTCTTTGTCCTTGATATTTCCAGCTATCTTGATACTCATATCAATCATGGAAAGACCGGATTGTGACTCGAATCACCATATATTGCAGTTAGAGACGTTGAGTCTACAGATTAACTATTTCACTCCTACGTTAATCGACTCCAATGTATTCAATAGGATTAAAGAATTTTTAGGACAATTTCAACCTAAGTCTATACACACACGAAAAGATGGGAACTTATGCAAGGTCCGAAAACGCTGCATAGGGGTTTGCGACGACTAAGAGTGAGACCCCGATCAACGAACCGAACGACGGAGAACGCACATCGATCGGAACGAGGAGATCACCCCCGTGTAGCAACAGCCTTTGAGTTCTCCATCATCGGTCGTAACAATTCGACGTACATGGGAGCTATGATCTCCAAGGATCTCCAGTACCTCAGAAACGCATCTGACGACCATCTCCCCAACATCTTGACCATGTCCGGTGGCACCCCCGACAAGAGCAAATGCGTTGTACCGCCTATACGGAAGCAATGGCCGGATATAGGGGGCCATCCCTGGGTTTGCTGTATTCCGTTGATCCTTTGCAAGAATTTTCTCTGTGTCAACGGAACTCTCCTTCCCATTGCGTTTATATAAGCTGCCAATAGTTCATTACCTCCTGAGAAGTTCATCCGGCGGTGTTGTTCAAGAGCCTCGATAGGATCTAGCTCGATTTGCTCGGTAATGACCACATCTTCTCCCTTTTTTCCGCCCATTTTCGTATTTGGTAAATGCAAAATTGTTGTATTGCCATTCGAAATCGCGAGCTTCACGTCATTCCAACTCGGGAACATTGTTGGGTCCATATTGTTTTCGGTTTTTGGTAGGTATTCTCCCAACCTGATTTGTGCCCAAAAGCATAACAGGGCTGTGGCATAGACGCAAACATCCAAGTGTGACGAAAAGTTTAGGGAAAGTTTCAGCATGTGGAGCATTTTTGCACATACGGGAGGTCGTGGGGGCCTAATAGATGACGGCGGTCGCTTGTTTTCGACCCCCTTTATGACGTATTCCAGTTGTCGACTCTTAGTGTAGTTGTACCCGTTCTGAATATGCCATGCTCGAATTGCGTCGCACTTTGCAGCTACTGTCTGTCCCGCAACCTTTCCTGCAAAGGATGCAGCATATTCGCACAGAAGTTCCTCCGATACGGGGAGCAGACTGGGCCCCAAAAGCGATCGAGCCTCACAATATCTCAGAAACTCCTTTATCATAGATGCGTATCGCGCGTTTGTCAAAACTTTCCAAGCCTTCCCAATGACCTTGTGTACGTGTTTGTTTATAAGCATCCTCCTAATTGAGGATTTTCTAGTCGGTGTTTTTGTACTGTGTCCTTTTCTGTAGTGTCTTGCAACCTCTTCTGAAACTGACGGTACCTGCTGGTTTCGCGTTTGAAACCGCCTTAGGGAGTGTGAATGAACGCGCCTGTACAGCGTCTTTGTTTTTTGAGATGAATTCGGTGACGTGATCTTGGGCCAACTGATTGATCAAGTCCTCTACGCTCACTTGCATTATTGGAGTAACAAGTATAGGAGTCTCGATCAAGGAGGGGGTTTGAAATAGAAATTGGCTAGTGGTGGATCGTCCCTCCATCATTTTATAGGGCCTTAAGCAAACCTCCTATTTCTACTTGCATAATCCAGTCGAGCTCTAACTGATGAGCACAGACTCTACCAATTCAGCGCAAAGAAGTAATTATATGAAGGCGCAAGAAAGGACATATGTGATCAATTCAGTAAGAAGTGATTTACTTCGTTGGCTAGCAAGTAAAGATGTATGTGCTCAATCTGCTGGAAGAGCTGAGTGTGGAATACTTCATGATACCAAAGACTTCAAATAATCCGGTATTGCAGGTGGAAAGGGGTACAAGTTTTGCCGAGGAGGAAATATACCTCTGGATGGGCCATCTGCGAGATTCTCCTTTGTAGATATCCAGGTTACGGTCACCCAAATGCCGTGTGCTTGAAAATTGGACACAATGTTTTGTAGTATGAAGTTTGATGGTGCATTTCGAGACCAGCCTGCCGCCAAAGCCCCAACACAGCCAGAATTATCTGAGCAGATGTTGATGTGAATGTTCTTCCAGTTTGATGATATAAAAGTTTGAACCGCTAAATCTATCGCAACCATTTCTGCCCAGCCTATGTCACGTTCAGCTGTGGACCATCCCGGTAATAGCTTCCAGGCCAACCATTTCCTGTTCAGGACCAAGCCGATGCCCCAGGTAGTTGATGCGTTGACATGTACAACCATGTCACTTGGTTCAGGCGGTCTGACACCACATAATATCTGTCAATACCACGGGAGTAACCCGATGTGTTGTCCATTTAGATTCATTCTCCCTGAATCCTGCCCGGAAACGATACAAGGAAGGTAAATGTGAACGGCCATCTGGGATCACCAAAGTAACGTGGTTCAAGGTTCCTATAATGGATTCAGCCATCTGCCTCATTGCTGAGGACCCTGAGTTCCATGATTCCAACTTCGTAAGGTATTTTTCTCGCTTGAGCAAAGGCAGTTGGACCGTTTTCTCTTCTATGGACCACTCAAAGCCTATGTAAGTAAAGGAGGATGCAAAGGGAACAAACTTGTCCGGTGCCCATGGCCAGCCTAGTTCTTCCGCTATAGACCAGATCAAATCCTCCGAATACTTGTAATAGCTTGTACCATCCTTTCGTTGATGGAGATAACAAAAGAATATGAAGTGGTCCACCCACTTTAATAAAGCTTCTATGCCTCTTGTCCAATAAATGAATACTATAGTATCTGCCACCCAGCCAAATATCCCAGGGGCCGGGGATATGCCAAAATTCAGACAGTGATCTAGAACTACCTCATTGTTCAGCAGTAACGTGGTGCACAGTCTATCAGCTGGTTTTGTAGGAATGATTCGGAAGGCAGATTTGACATCGAACACAGCCACTTGTGTACCCGCTGGAGCATCAGCCACTAGCAACCAGCATGCTGAGAATGATCCCCATTCACATTGGAACTGTTTGCTGTTGATGCATGAATTTACTGAGTTGATGTTAGGGTCATTCCTGGGATAGGAGTGGTCTACCATAATGCGTAGTTTGCCTCTAGCGGATTCTATGACATTTAGCGGGGCTGTCCAAAAATGGCCAAACAATTGTTGGATCAATGCGGGGGGGTATCCTATCGAAACTCGACCTAATTTTTGTTCCAAAGCATACTTAGTAATGACAAATTCATGATGTTGGGGAGTCTTGTAGTGATTAGGCAGGGAGAATGTCTCGCATAAAGTAAAATTATCTAAGCCTGCTTCAGTCAGACAAAGCCTATGGTAACAAGAAAAGGGGAAGACCTAGTGAAAATCCGAAACATAAACCATGTATCACGTGTGAGAACTGCTTTTGGGATGACGAAGGAACATCCTGCAATGGAAAGTGATGCTGGCAAGTATCAGCTCAAGGCGTAAAGCCAAGCAATATACAGGAAGTGTATTCACCTGCAATATAGGGGCTTCACGAAGAGAGTGAGCTTGCAATGTAATATCCGACTGGTGTAAATCAGCATGATGTACAGGATTGACATTCGTCTGTGAAGCGACAGCGATAGGAATGGAATGAGACTGGTGTAAGCCAGCTCGGTGTTGAGAAGAGAAATTTGTCTGTGATGCAACAGCATCCAAAACAGAGTGAGTCTGCGATGGAACACTGGACTGGTTCCTAGGATCAAGAGGTGGGCGGGACGGCTGCAACAAATTTGTGGGATGGGGAGGAAGAGAAATTGGAACCTCTGTATGGCTAGATGGATGTGCCTGCATCTGAGCATCTGCAGAAATGGAATGTGTGAGATTTGTAGCCACATTCGCCCCAAAGGATTTCAGAAGCGTCACCAGTGCGGTACGAGACAGAGTAATGGAATCTGATTGCAAGGGGACAGATTGTAAAAAGGTATCCAAGGAAGATGATGGAAGGGGTGAGTCAGAACCAGATTGTAAGGTCGAAGGGCAATGGATGGGCAAATGCGGGGAGGGATCAGGTGAAGAAGAACAGTCAGGCGTGTCGGGGCCTGGGAGGTTGGGAGCGGGTAGAGAAGAAACATTCTGAGCAGTGCGGCGTGGAGAGAAGGGGGTAGCCTGGACTGATGGGGGGGTGGGTTGGAGGGACTGAGGATCGACCCCACGCACCGCGCTCATAGGGAGGGAGGAATTGAGTGAGCTACTCGTGGATTTGGAGGGGGAAGGATCGAAGGTCCGATCCGAATCAACAGACATGGTCGGTACTCGGATAACCTCAGGTAAAGCAGGATCTATGCGCTGTTCAAGGAGACAAGGTATATCCCCATGGTTCCCACGCTCTTCATCCCCCGAGTTCGGATCGTCGTGGCCAAGGGGAAAATCCGCCTCCTCTTCGGACTCCTCCTCCATGGCGCGTAAGGTAGTGCGCTTGGTTAAAAGGAGCGCAGATCTGTTGGAAGAGGGCTTACGCGAGCGTCTAGAGGATCGAGCGCGAGGAAGGACACTGTCCGAGGCGGCCGTCGCTAAGGTGCTCTCAGAGGACGGAGCGGATGAAGACATGACTAGTTGTAAATAAATAAGGAACGAAGAGACCAAAGAACACGAAGTCGAAATTAGAGAAAGTATAGTTCGATATGATGGTACAAGTCCAAGTTCAACAACAGTGACCGTGACACTAGTCGCAAAACTCGTCCCGCGTTCAATCGTCACTCTTTCCGCGGACTAACAAGCTGTTTCCTGTCGTTATCTAAGGTAGCAAGGATGGCCGATCTAATGACATTCCCCGATTGCATGTTCTAAAAGATTGCTGTAGGAAATGCATCAGCCACACCGAAAATTCAGGATTCTGATCATCCTCGATGCTGCTTCAGACTTTAGTAACCAGTCAGCGAGTCTTAATAAATTATCATTCAGATGCTGGGGATACTTACTCCATCGACAATAGGTTAATCAACATTCACGTGTCCTTGGCCCATCACATCACATTTTCCAATCAAAAACAGTTTGATAGTCTACTTCGGCATTGTACGGCAGATGTGACTAGACAAGTGACAAACCACAAAGTTGTCGTCAAAAAGGGACTCAACAATTACTGGGTATATTTCTTCCATTCCACTTCTATACCCTTCTGTTGTACAATTTAAACCAACTGACAAAGGATCGTAGAAAACCACCAATTGTTGACATATCACAGGGCACTAACTTGAGTAACCTGCGACTGTACAGGAGGGGATAGTATATGTCGTTTCAATGCGGACTCAGAAATTATCAGATGTCGATAATCAAATTATCTCCACAGATCTTGTACATTCGAACCCCTCATCCTGTCCCCATGTCCACTCAGGTCCCAATCATGGATGGTATCCATACATCCAAGTCAACTCGAGGTGCAAAAAGACATAGATCCTCCTCAAGCGGAGATCTCTCCGCAAGTGAGCTTGGCTCATTTGCGATTGCACTGAAAAGTATTGCAGAAAGGATCAAACAAATGAAAGCCCATAAAGAGTGGGAAGACCTCGAAGAGGTGAAGTATCTGGAAGAGTGCACAAGTGCCGTCATTGAACAAGTGAAGACTTTCCAAACGCTCAAGGAGCGTGATTCCAACGCCATGGTATTTGCATATCTCTCACTTGATATAAATCGACAGCATTCAGAGTATCCGCATCCAGATTTTGTCCTTCTCCAGGATGGACAGAACACTCTTAAATGAAAGATTAGGCATGCAAGAGACTGTCATTGTGAATGAAGGCTGTAGCATCGAAGTGTTCCTCAAGAATATACTCGAAGGTCTTAGAATTCAGCCTGAGGTACACCATCTCGACTCAATATTGAGTACCATCAAGCGTTGGGATCCTACTCCATTGCTTCAGACATTGTCAATGATTAAAAGTGGAGTCAACAAACGTGTAAGTAACCCCAGTATCTGAATGATAATTAATCAAGACTCGCTGACTGGTTAATAAAGTCTGAAGCAGCGTCGAGAATTATCATCAACACGTGGATTCTCGAGGCAATGCGCTTGATGGAGCAAACAAGCAAAGGATTTCGAAGCGTGCTCTTTCCAGAACTCCTTATCTGGTCGAACCAGTCCAGGACAGATTCCCCACCAGCCATTCACCACAATAATGAGGTGACTTATCTCACTGGAAGCATTGATTATGGGCTATTCAGCATAATGCCGACTCATACAAAGTCAACTCAACTTAACGATGAAATCGAGCATGGTAAGTCGAAACACGCCCATCAAATCAAAGGCTGGTCATTATTTCCACAGTTATTGCGGAGCATTTGCGAGGAGAGAATGCTGCCCGGGCTCTCCGTTTAATCACGTCTGATGATACTGTATCTGTGTACGAAGCAAAACGTATGCAGAAGAGTCTAGCAGACTATGAGCCCCAAGTCATTGCTCAGTGCCTTGCTCTGTGAGCTTCATCCTTCTACTTTGTCAATTCCACTGATTGCTGTGTCCGCTCATTGTATCATATTTCTCAGTGTTGAGAAACTACAGTACGTAAAATCACCATGGAGTACAACAAATTAAGCAATTGAATTATCTCGTGTGTTCTCCAGAGAAACCAATGAATTCGCTAGACATACACTTGGCTTCATGCTCACTAGCGGTGGAAGCTGGATTTTCGGTGTAGTCGATGCAAGCAACAAGCAATGTTTCAGGACTGCCGAAGTAGGAATGGATTTGGCAGAGATCGAAACAGAGAAGCTCCGGTCTTTGATGACCCTTATTTTGCTCTGGGTAAATCCAATGTCTCGAAATGCTTAGAGTCATTCCTTACAGCAATATTTTAGAACATACAATCGGGGCCTGTCATTAGATCGGCTATCCTTGCTATCTTAGATCATGACAGTAAACAGCCTACATAATCTGTAGGCTCGACATCTCTAACTATGATATATGGTGAATTAACAAGTCACAATGAGGCCTTCGACATCCATTTCGCAAAAAACTTGCTCTGAGAGTGTTTGGATTATAGTCAGGACTGTATACGAAACATTCTCCCGTATTTGTGAATCTATGTTTTGGACTTTGGAAGAACTAAGTCGATACGATGATTATCAAGAAAGTTTTTAGGAACCCACTTATCTCGCGCCGCTCGCTCCTGCTCTAACCTGTCTTTGACCTCCAGTCTATCCCGGAAGTAGCCCCGCACAGCATACACGCCACCGACGATGGTAGCAGCTTTGGCTAAACCCTTTCTGCGCTTATAGAAGAAATTTTTGGTGCTGGTCAACATGGACAACGGGAATTCAGAGGACAACGGGAATTGCTGAGTGACCACTGCCATTTCGATTTCGTAAACATCCACCGGGTAATTTCGCCGACAGGCACCTACACTGAGCACCGTCACTGAGCATATCCACGATATGTTGTAAACACCAGAGTCCTGGTCGATAATACTAATTGCACATTGTTCTAAACAGTGATACAACCATCAACGTTCATAGAAGCTGTTAAGGCAAACTTGTCCATCAAAATGTCTGTACGTATCCGCAAGTCCTGCACCTTCTTCTTCAGTAGGCGCATTCGCTCACGCCCCTCGAATCTCAACTTCGTCAATAAAGGCAAGACTTCCTCTACCTTCTCCCACTTCCTTAACCGAGGCTCCAGCTTGTCCACGACTCCTTGCGACACTGAGTTTTCCCATGTCACATCCATTTCAATTTCACAATGCAACGGGCATATTTGACTGAGAAAGAGCGCGACAGCGCCCTCCTCCTGGATAAGTGACACCCCTACTGACAAGCAGCGAAGGGAACGGAAGGTCGGTAACTGGTATGCCAAGGCGGGGTCGGCTGCCGGAAAGTCGGTTGTAGTTGCATTCATAAATAGACCGAGTGTCTTTAGTTTGGGACAGTGACGCGCGGGAGAAGTGCGCGTAAAGTCAAGTTTGAATTGTCCAGATAAGCAGGTCGATTGTTCAGCAAGAGCGTCTCTACGCCTGGCCATGACATAGCGATCTCTTCCATGTCCGAGGGCTCGAGGTGCAAGGGATAATGGTGGTCAATCTCGAATGAGGTTAGATTCGGGCATTTCAGTAGGGGACGAAGGGTATTGACGGTTACAGAATCTTCTTTTACTAGAGCAGATGTCAGCTCCAGGTCGCTGGGGGAAGCAGAAGCTACAGCTAGAGATTTGAGGAGAGGACAAGCCTCAGAAATAGTGCTGAGAAATGCTGACAACGTGATAGGAGTTTCGGTAACCGGGGAATCAAGATACATCATTATTAAGTTAGATGGGGAAAACGGAATTGTCAAGAAATTGGTCACCTCTGCAAAAGCGATCGTCATGCTGAGGTCGAAGAGCGATGGGAACGAGCCTTCAGTTAATTTCGGCCTAAAGTCTGCAATATCACTGGGGTCCCCCTGGCCCTGATAGCAATGATACTGGTATTCCAAGGTCTGGAGTTCTCTTGGAAAATTCAAAGCGAAGGTCGATCAGAGAAATTTTGAGCATGCGTGTAACGATGTCTTCAAAAGCGCGAGCAAGATTAGAATTCGTTATACTCTCCCGAGGTAGACGGAGAGCGAAGGATTTGACGTTCTTATGCATGAAAATCACACAAAGAGTAAGCAGGCCATCTCAACGAAGCGTGTGCATGTTCGGTAATATACTCAGGCTCGTACGTGATCACGCGACGTCGTCGAACACGCTGTGGTGCAGTACTTGTTTCGTCTGAGTGGATGTATATATCAATCTTCGTACACGCCGTCTACATCGTTTAAATCTGTTCCAATCACTAGACTCAAGGGGACGAATGAATTTATACATCCGAACAGAAAGTTAGTAGAAATGGGAGAGTAGCAATGGTGACGCACATATAAACCACTGACAGATTTCTCAAGATGTGCGAGAAGACTGAACAGACGGTGAAGACTCAGAACTTTCTTCCACAGGACATTTAGCACCATCTTGGACCAATGCTTGGATACCCTGGCATTTGAGCTGTTTGAGGCATCGTCGAGAAATTGGAAAACCATATCAAGTAATTCAGGGATAGCGAGTAGAGGAACCGTATGTTGTCATCCCTTTCACTTCGCCTCTCTAAGATTATTAAACGCAGGGATGGATGAGTAATAAGGCGATGAGCCAGTGAGAGTTAGCCGTTGGACGTTGTAACCACTTCGGGAAATCCCTGGAGTTTCTTGAGAAAAAGCTGTTAGAAACATGTTATGTAATTGCTAACCCATTTTTCCCGAGTTTTACATAAAATGTATCTCGAAAAACAGAATAATAAAAGTTAAAGAATCTCAATGCTTTTCCTTGAGAGAAAGGTTTTTTTTCTTTTGATTATTCCCGAGATACAGATAGAAAGAATTAATCATGTTTCTAGTCTTTATTTCAAGAATAAAATTACATTTACCTTTTTGTGTTCCTTTGTAAAGACTTGACATATTTCTTTTGAGTGTTTCTCAGGTCAAATTCTTTGTTTCCCTCACAAAGGATGTATTAGATAAACTTATAAGGGTTCCTTTGGAAACACACATTATGAAATCTTTAAGTATTTCTCTAGAAAAACATATTAGATACACCTGTCGTGTCAATGAGTGCGTCGCTCGTCATATGATGAATGATGTCACTGCTGGCACCAGAAGGTGTTTCCATTGGAAAAAGTGTAAAAGAAAGCTGTTATGCCACTTCCAAAGTGCCTTTTTCTGAAGAAAAAAGTCTTTGAACAAAGGAAAATGCCTTTTTCCTTCAGAAAAAGGTGCTTCAGAAGTGGCATAACAGCTTTCTTTTATGCTTTTTCCAATGGAATGCATGCTTGTTGACACTTCTCATTGGGTCTTTTTTTAAAAATATCCCTTGTAGCCATGCAGAGACAAAACAGACTTCAAATCCTGCAAAGAAATTCTATTAAGACAGAAGAGGTAATGAGTATCCGATAGTACATGTATCCAACGTCTCATGCACTGCCACTAGTCAGGTTGGGCAAGAACCCCACAAAATCAGCTATCTGAACACGTTTGCTTGCACATTCAAATCCGCACACTTTCAATCTGCAATAGGTATGTCATATCACACATAAGCAGCATCATGGAGAAAACTCACCAGCAGGTCACCTGGTATCCAGAATAAATGGGAAAAGTCAATAACCCTTCTCAACCCACTACCAACCCTCATCCTCATCCTTCTCAACCTCAACCTGTCAGGTTCTGTTGACTGCGGGGGCTTCTTCCTAAGCGAGACCTTATGAGGCGGACTCAAGGTAGCTACAAGTACAAAGTCCTACATGATTGCAGGTCCGAGGTTGGTTCTGGGGCTGGTGTAGGTGAA
>JAGGAU010000491.1:0-10762 GCA_017657275.1 Termitomyces sp. T108
AAAGGAACTCACAAAGGAGGGGCCTTGCTTTGGGAGCACGGGAGGTATGGACGAAGCGGGGAGGCGAGGAGTTGACCGAACAGGAGACGTGTGGTGCGGGGTCCGGGCCAGGTAATGCGTTGATGCGTGAGTCGTGGGGGTTGCCCGATTGGGGAGGGGGTCGTTGGGGTGTGCCGGGTTGACGGCCAGGGGTTGCCGGGGTGGGCGCTGACAGCGGCGTGGGCGCCCGGGGATTGCTGAGACAAGCGCTGACAGTGGCATGGGCGTCCGGGGTTTGCTGGGGTCGGCGCCGAGGTGGCGTACATGGGTGGTGATGGCCGTTGATGTGCTGATGGCCGCTGGAGAGGACCGGTCCCGGCCCGGGGGCTATGGAGCTGACCCGGTGAAGTTGAGGGTACCGGGGCCGGGGCTGGGTACCGGCGGTGGCTGGCGGTGTACCGGCGGTGGTGGCGGATCGTGACAGTCGTGATGGGCGGCGGGGGCGGTTGGCATTGTCCTGGGGGAGTACGGGGTGTTGGTGGTGTTGTCCCAGGGTGGTGGGCGAGCTCCGGGAGTGGGTCATGACAATGCGTGCGGCAAACTCTCAGCTAGTCTTGGTCTGCTAACTCCCGCCTGAGTCTTTTCTTGCTGAAGGCTCTGCAAGCATCCTCCTAGCTACAATGTTTTGCCCAGGCTGTCCCCATCCTGACCAACCATCAGGCTGTTGAGACTAGTACTCCCACCCTCCTTGCCAACTAAGACTGGCATAGAGATATCAAAGCTTCCCAAGGAGTCATTGTCAATTACATCATAGTATGTGTACTTGCTCTGGGCTCTCCCTGGCTCATCATATGCATAGAGTTGTGACAGTGCATCTGAGAGGATGTTCTTGGTGCCTGGTACGTATTCAACATCAAAATTGAATTCGCCTATTTTTTGAGCCATTGGGCTTGGCGACCTGACAAGTTCTTTTGGTTCAGTAAGTGGATCAAGCCTTTATGGTCCGTATACCATTTAAACTTCACTCCCTGCAGGATGTCCCGATGCCGTAGCATGGTCTCCACCCCAGCCAGCATTTCAATTTCATGCACAGGGTAGTTCTGTTGTGCGGAGTTGAGCTTTGCAGAGAAGAAGGCAGCTATGCTGGCGCTTTGCCAATCCTTTCCCTGACTCACTACACCAGCTATCCCTGTGCCACATCCATTGGTGATCACATTTACCACTTTGGCCTCAGGGCCGTAGTTCAATGGCTTTTGGTGATGATTCCTGCATTTGGAGGCCAACCGCTTAATATCCTTGAACGCGCACTGATGGGTGTAGTCCCATTGGAATGGGACAGTATCTCCTGTTAATCCATGCAGAATACCCATGGGGACCTGGACACGGTTGATGTTGTCTGCTAGGTACCCTGCTGCGCCCAAGAACCCATGCAGCAAGTCTCGGTTAGTGGGTGTCTTCCACTTCACCAAGGCGTCTACCTTATGGAGGTCCATTCGTATGCTGTTGTCATCAACCACACGGCCAAGGACTCTCATTTCAGTACATAAGAAATGGATTTTCTTTTCCCCAAGGTAGAGTTTTTCCTTCCTGAGGATGTCCAACACAATCTTCATGTGCTCGATATGTTCCTCCAAGGTGCCGGAATAAATTATGATGTTGTCCAGGTATACATCTAAAAACCTGTCAATGTACGCTGAGAACACATGGTTCATCAGGGCTTGGTAAGTCGCTGGTGTGTTACAATCCCCCTGTTGGACAACGTTGCTGACCATGTTTCCATCAGGGATTGTGACCACTGAACAGTCTACATGTCCTGGGATTATTCTAATCTGCTTGTACGCATCCTGTCCATCTAAAATCGATCAGTACTTGCCCTGTGCCACACGGCAAAGAATACCGTCAATATCCAGCAGTGGTGACAAGCGTTTTATAGTGTTGGCATTGTGTGCCCTCAGATCAAATACTGTTCACATGTGGGGGGCCTCTCCTGGGCCCACTGGGCCCGGTTTTGGAATCAGCATCATGGGTACTGTATTTCCTAAGCTAGTCACCTTCCACTGCCCACTGCGGATGTAGGCATTTTACTTGGATATCCATTGTGAGCGCATCACCTTGGGGCACCGTGAGGGCCGCCAAGGATATATTTTGCTGGGGTCAATCAGAGGGATCTTGTGATTGATTGCCCATAACGGTGGGAGGGGCGTTTTGCTGGCCGATTTGCACACTGGTCGAGCATATTCGTGCAACTCCCTGCGTGCATCTTCCAGCCGATCCTCCTCCACCTGGAGCGCGCATGAGGCTAGGCAAGTGACCCCCACCCCTGACATGGAAAGGGCAAGGGCAAGGGCACTCCCAACCATCACTCTTGTGGGGTTCAGACCATAGAGTACCTGATGTTGGAACAGCCAGGGGGTCCCCAGGATCAAGTCATATCCTGACAGGTTGATGATGTCGAAGTAACGTCGTTCCTGTATGGTCTGATAGCGGAAGTCCACTTCGGTTCCAAAGTTCACTTAAGATCGGGATCCCTGGACCACTAGCTGCATGGGTATGGGCACTTTTAATTCCTTTTTCTTTAGGGCAAGTTGCTGAGCCAGAGTGCTGGAAATAAAGTTGCCCAGTGAACTGGACTCGATCAAGGCCCTAGCTGGCTGTCCATTAACCTGTAACACTACTATGAGCAGCTTAGGCACCTTCCAAGACTTATCTCTTGCCTGAGCTGAGTTTCTCTGCACTGCTGAGTAAGTACCAGCTTCGACTTGTTGGCCATAGAGCTCAAGAGCGTGGTAGTTCTCAGGTCTCCAAGCTCCCAGTGATGGTATCCCTCTAGCAATGTTGCAAGGAGGTGGCACAAGGGCTGGGTGCAGGTGGAGCCACTCCGCTGGGGGTTGGTGACCCAACTGTTTCAAGGTGTGGATTCTATGCTTGAACATCCAACGGTTGAGGTTAAACTTTGGGTTCCGCAGGTGAGCGCCACAAATTGAGATTTTGCAGCCTACTAATTGATCTAAGATGATACAAACATCTAGTGGTCCTGCTACCCTTCTGACAGCGAATCGCCAGCCAAACCAGTCTCTGTGTTTGCTGCTTGCGCAGTACATGGCGCCAGACTCAAGAACTTGCTTTGTGTTCCAAGCCCAGGTGTCACTCAGGAATTGGGCCTCAAAATGCGCCACATCCATCATCAGCAATCCGGCGCGCCTGGCCTGAAGTTGAGCATACCAATGCCCTAGTTTGAACCAGGGGTTGTAAGCCTCCTCAATGCAAAGGAATTCATCACTACTATGGACGTTATCCATGACAATCAGCTCCTGATCCAAGATGGGGTACACCAGAAACCGTAGACCCCACTTCTGCGGAACATTGCAGGGATCTCCCGGATAGAGTTGCATGCTGTCAAGCATGGACACAACCATCTGCAACCCACCATTGTCCAGCTCCAATTGAGGTCCCTCCGAGATACAAAGGAGTTCCGTATGCTTGCTGACCTCTGTCACTTTGAAGGGGTACTCCTGGAAGTCACCAGGGCTCATTAACTGCACATCCCAAGGTGGCCAAGAGTTGTTAGATTTGGGCCCATGGTTGGCATCGCTGGGCAGCCCCAGTAATGTCATGGCCCCCACCATTAGTTCTGTAGTTTCCCCTAGGTCAGCCCAACGTGGCTGTTCCCCTTCTTCAACATCAATCAAAACCCCATAAGCACTGAGCCCTGGGGGCTTAGCTCTAGGAATCCAGGCAATGTGTGCCTGCAGGCAATTTTGAGCCAAGTGTCCTTCCTCCTTGCAGCGGAAGCATTTGTTGGCTGCACAGAGCTCAGCCTCCTCTTCCTTGCTCAAGGTCGACTTGGCCCTGTTAGATTCGTCCTGCTTCCAGGACCTGTGGGTCCCATGGCCTGACTTGGAACCCTGCCCCGTGCCACCCATCTGTACGGATGACAACTGTGGCGCTCTGCCAGCTCTCTTATTGAATGGAGATAGGTTCTCCCCAGATCCCTTATATGGGGGGTGCTGGTCCTGTGGAGTCTCCCTCTGTTCATGGCGTCGTTCCTGACGGTTGCATGGGGCTTGATTGGCCTGAGTACCCCCAACTTGGCGAGTTTCCTCCACATCAATGTTCTCTGCCATTTCCTGGTATTTGGCTTCTCTAACCAGCTCACTCCAGCCTGAGTGTTCTGGGTTCAGGTGAGCTCATAATTGTCACGATACACGTGACTGCACCCCATATTCAGTAGTCAGTCGTGTAGCCTACTCTTCATCTTAGTCCATTTCGTTATCAGGTATGTTACCTGTAACACGTCTATTTACAAGTTCACAATATATTTCGTTATCAGTGCTAATTGACGCGCCGCATTGCGAACCGCCGGTCAAGGCCTTACACTTGGACTAAGATTCTAAGAAGATTTTCTTCACAAAACCTTCACAACATGACGTCCCCCGCCGATCACGATGAGGCTGCGCCCACAGACCCAATGAGCGAGAGGATTGCGGGCATGGTGTTCGACGCCTTGCAGTCTCGGCTCGCCGCCCACATGCAGGCGCAGGACGATAAATTGGTGGCCGTTATGACCCACCTCCAGCAACTTGAGGAGGCGGCGCGGGCCCCGTGTGAGCAGAGCCAGGTCCGGCAGGTCCAACAGGTGGCGCACGTTCTGAGGATCAATCCACCGGAAGTGTATGACGGCAAGTCGAAGCAGCTCGCGGACCAATTTGCCGAGCAGGTCGAGGCGGCGGCAGAATTCGAGACGTTCTGGGATGAGCGTCAAAAGATTGTGTGGGCACAGTCGTACCTGACGGGTTCCGCGCGGCAGTGGTCTGCTGTCATTACCACTGGCTTGGATGACCCGGAGATCAACCCACGGCGGTTCGGGTGGGCGGCCTGGCTTGCTGACTTCAAAGCGGCCTTTTGCATGCGCGACCAGGCGCAAGATGCACTCACGCGTATCAGGCAGCTGACGCAGGGCTCCAAGTCAATCACTGATTACTGCACGGCCCCTTTCGAGTTGAAGGGCAAGCTGGGTCAATCAGATGCGAGTGGCAAGTACGTCAAGGACCGATTCTGGAAAGGGTTGAGTGCAGCGTTGATGGAAGCATTGGTGAACACCAATTACCAGACGGTGGAGGAGGCCTGAGACATCTTGCTGCGCCATGAGAGTAAGTTGGCGGACATTGCTGCACGTCGGAAGGGGCATTGGCATGGGGGCTCCTCGTCTGTTGCGGCTGCCTCTGGCCCCATGGCAACGACAACGGCGGTCCGGTCAGCACCACCGCCGCCGCCTGCCGACCCCAACGCGATGGACGTGGACCGTGCAAAGAGTTCATCGGCCCGAAAGTGCTACAAGTGCGGAAAGGTTGGACACCTGGTGGCGCAGTGCCCGTCATGGATGGAAACAATCAAGGCAGTGGTGCAGGAAGCTGTGGAGAAGGGGAAGGAGGAGGAGGCTCCCAAACCGGGTTTTGTGTAGGGCTGCCCCAGGTGCTTGTGGAGGGTGCAGCCCAGCAGGTTCATGTAATTGCATCACCTAATGGTATTGTTTTGCGTGGATCAGCAGAGACGAGCGTGAGCAAGAGGTGGCAGGGTGGGGGGCGTGCGGCAGTAATCCATGCAAGGTCACCGAGGTCAGATCATGCGGCATTGGAGTTGCCACTGACACTGCATGTACAGGAGGCAGGGGTGGTGCGAATCGTGGACACAAGAGCGATGGTGGACTCAGGGGCGAGCTGCTGTTTTTTGAATCAGCGGTTTGTGGATGAGCAGCGACTCCCGACAGTCCCAAAGCGACGTCTGATGCGTTTACGTACAATTGATAACTCAGAGGTGAAGTCGGGCCTCTTGACGGAGGAGGTGCATTTGCAGGTGGTCATTGGGGAGCACGAAGAGTCTTTGGTGTTTGACGTTGCGGATATTGGTGACGACAATGTGATATTGGGGGTCAACTGGTTGCGACGTCATGGCCCGCTGATTGACTGGAGCAGGTCGACAGTCGACTTCCCCTCTGTCTTCTGCAGGGATTCTTGCCTACGACGTGAGTCCCGACTGGCCTCGAGTGAGAACCAGGAGGCCCAGGGGAGATTGGCGGAGGAGGGGGGTCCAGGTGCTATCTTTCGGGCGTCGGCACGTAAGTCAACGCATGCGCCACGGGCAGGGCCTCGTCCATGTCAGGACTTGCCTGCGGAGAAGTTTCATGGGCTCAAGCGTGCTCGGACCAGGCGTACGAGATTCTGGCGAGGTCAGAAGCAGGAGGCGGTGCGGGTTGCCAAGGCATGTATCGATGGGGCCATCGCACACGCGACAGGGGGAGCGCAGTTGGGTGAGGACACAGATGTATGTTTTGAGCAGAGATGGGACTTGGAGTCAGTGCGTGGAGCTGGGGGCCCACGGTTGGTGGAGATGAAGGGGGCGGCGGGTAGGAGTTTTTCACAGCAGCTGGCAGAGGAGGCGGCAAGGCAGAGGGGCGCAGGGGAGAGGTCGGCGGTGGACATGGTGCCTGGGGAGTTCCATGACTTCCTTGATGTGTTCGACAAGAAGCAGTCGGAGCGGCTGCCAGCGCACACGAAGTACGATCTGGGGATTGACCTGCTGGACGGCGCAGACTTGCCGGCACCAGGTAGGCTGTACCAACTGGTCCCGGCAGAGCTCAAGGCACTACGTGAGTTTATTGATGAAAATCTGGCGAAAGGATACATACGGCAGTCTAGTGCACCATGTGGGGCACCTGTCTTCTTTGTAAAAAAGAAGGATGGGGCCTTGCGTCTGGTGGTGGATTTTCGTGCGATGAACGCGATCACAAGGCCCGATGCATACCCGATACCGCTGACGAACGAGCTCCTCGATAGGTTAAAAGCTGCGAAGGTGTTTACGATGCTCGACATGCGGTGGGGTTACTATAACGTGCGCATTCGCGACGGAGATGAGTGGAAGACATCGTTTCGGACGAGGTATGGTCAGTTTGAGTTCCTTGTGATGCAGTTTGGGTTGCGCAACGCACCGGCAGCATTCCAACGGATGGTCAACGACTTGTTTCACGATCTTGTGGATGTCTATGTGGTGCTATATCTGGACAACATTATTATTCTCTCAGAGGACCCTTCCCAGCACGATGCACACGTCCGTGAGGTCTTGCGCCGTCTTCGTGAGGCAGACCTTTTTCTGAAGCCAGAGAAGTGTCGTTTTTGCATGGTGGAGGTGGATTACCTGGGGCTGAAGATCTCTCCAGGGTGCATAGCCATGGACCCTGTGAAGGTCAGCGGCGTCACAGACTGGCCAGTCCCGAGGTGCTTGCGGCATGTCAATCAATTCCTGGGGTTCTGCAATTTTTACCGTCGTTTTGTCGAGGATTACACGTCCATAACGAAGCCGCTGGAGGACCTGAAGAAGAAGGATTGTGCGTGGCGGTGGGGTGTGGCGGAGCAGACGGCATTTGATGCGTTGAAGGCGGCCTTCATGCAGGCCCCGGTGCTGATGATGCCAAACACGGATGCACAGTTCCGTGTCGAGACAGACGCGTCCGACTTTGCGGTGGGTGCGGTGTTGTCGCAACGGGGCCCAGATGGTGATTGGCGACTGGTGGCGTTCTTTTCTAAGTCCATGCAGCCAGCGGAGCGGAATTACGACGTGCACGACAAAGAATTATTGTCAGTGGTACGCGCATTTAGAGTTTGGCGCCCTTACCTGGAAGGCAGTCCGTTCCCGGTGGATGTCTTTTCGGATCACCGCAACCTTGAGTATTTTATGACGGCACAAGACTTGAGCAGACGGCAGGCCCAGTGGAGCCTTTTTCTTAACCGTTTCACCTTTCTGATTCATCATCGACCGGGGCATCTTAGCGCAGGGCCTGACAGTCTGTCACGATGGCCTGACCACGAAGTTCCATTGGATGTGCGCGATAACGCAGGGGAGACGGTTTTGCCGGCAGAGAGGCTGGGGAAGCGAGGAGTGGTGGTGAGCTTGGAGAGGTGTACAGAGTCGGAGGTGGTGGCACGTGTGGCGGCAGCTCAGGCAATTCTGGCGGATGGCTGTATAGTCGAGAAGATCCGTTTGGCAACACCGAGGGACCCAAAGTTGGCGCAGGTCTTGGCCTTGGAGGGAGCGCCAGCGTTGGTGAGGGCACGTCTGAAGGAGTTTGCGGTGGAGGATGGCTTGGTGCGCTTTCGGGGGCTGGTGTATGTGCCGGATGATGAGGAGGTCAAGCGCCTGATTTTGCAGCTTTACCACGATTCGATTCCGGCGGGGCACCCGGGTCGCATGAACACGTTGGCACTCGTGGCACGAAATTACTACTGGCCCCATATGTCCGAGTTTGTGCGGCGATACGTGGAGGGATGCGAGTTGTGTCAGCGCATCAAGCCTCGACGGCAGAAGCCCTATGGCCCCCTGCAACCACTCGAGATCCCGGACGGACCGTGGCAGCATGTTTCGACGGATTATGTTGGCCCGCTTCCTTCATCCCGTGGCTTTGACATGATTCAGGTGGTGTGTGACAAGGCCACGAAAAGAGCTCACTTTTTGGGGGCACATTCCACAGACAACACCGCGGCGATGTGCGACGCCTTCATGGAACGCGTTTGGTGCTTGCATGGTACACCCAGGAAGATTATCTCGGACAGAGGTCCACAGTTCGTTGCCTGCTACATGCAGAGAATGTGGGAGCGCCTTGGGATCAAACCAGCATTGTCATCTGCGCATCACCCCCAGTCAGACGGGCAGACGGAGAGGGCGAATCAGGAACTCGAGATTTACCTACGCGCGTTCATTGATTATTACCAGGACGACTGGGCAGACTGGCTCCCCTTTGCGGAATTCGCGTATAATAACCGTGTAAATGCCTCGACGGGCATGTCCCCCTTTTACGCCAAGTATGCCTATAATCCGAGTTTTGCGGTCGACCCTGTGAATTCGCAAATGGTGCCCAAGGCGGACGCCCAGCTGGACAGAATCCGTGAGGTCCAGGAGGAGCTGAAGGGCTTGCTGGAACTGGCAGCGGTGAGAATGAAGCGCTTCTACGACAGATGGGTGGATGAGGCGCCCGATTATGTAGTGGGGGACCGTGTGTTTCTAGAGCGCGCGGATTTGCGTTCGGATCGTCCCAGCCGCAAGTTGGACTTCAAGCGTTTCGGCCCCTTCGCGATCTTGCAGAAGATATCCGACACAGCGTATCGCCTGGCGCTTCCGGACGGTTGGTCGATCCACGACGTGTTCCACGTCTCGTGTCTGGTTCCAGCCAGGGAGGACATGATTCTGGGCCGACGCCAACTCCCCCCGCTGCCGATCCAAATGGAGACAGGGGACAAGGTTGAGATCAAGCGAATTTTGAGAGAGCGGACGACGAGAGGGGGGGTAAAGGAGTTTTTGGTGCGCTGGAAGGGCTACGATGAGAGCGAAGACGAATGGCTTAAGGAGTACAACATGCCTCACGCGCTCAAGGCTATTCAGGAGTTCCGTGAGAACGAGCGGGCCCGCGGGAGGAAGAGACGGGGCAGAAAGAGGGAGTAGGAGTGGTCTGGTCTCTTTTTTTTTGTTTCCCTCTCCCTTACGTTCCTTACAAGTGGGGGGCGGGTGTCACAATACACATGACTGCACCCCATATTCAGTAGTCAGTCGTGTAGCCTACTCTTCATCTTAGTCCATTTCGTTATCAGGTATGTTACCTGTAACACGTCTATTTACAAGTTCACAATATATTTCGTTATCAGTGCTAATTGACGCGCCGCATTGCAAACCACCGGTCAAGGCCTTACAATAATAGGGCTTTTCTGATTGATGGCTTAAACCCATTGAAAAGTTTAATAATTTGGGATCGCCAACTGCTTGACCCGACTATGGTGAATAGTTTGTCCAAGTCCGCTACATAGTCCTTGACAGCCCAGTTCCCCTGCTCTATCCTTTCCAGACATACATGCTGCTGGTTGCGGTAGTTGATGGGGAAGCAATAATTGAATAATTCAGTGAAGAATTTTTTCAAGGACCATCTATGTGGTGCTATGTACACACGCCGAGCATAGAAGATGTATGCCTTTCCTGTTAGGAATTCTGACAGTACCATCACCTGACAACGTTTCTTGACATAGCCGTATTCAACATATGCCGTCCCATGAGTGAGGAACCTCTGAAAGGTCTGGTAGTCAGCCTGTCCACCATACTTTTCTGGTGGTGTGGGCTTGATCAACGTCTGCTGGCATCTATGGGGTCAATAAGACCTTGACATAGATTGGTGTTGCATGTTCCTTTTTTTGCTGCCTGCGCTGTTGGCATGGCCATGTGCTCTTTCAAGATGGTTCTCAGTCTCACAGCTCTCGTCTGAGGAGCTGTAACTCTCTGAAGATCTGTCCTCCTCCAAATCCCTAGGTGAGGGTGAGTCAGATTCCGATTCTGAGCTAGGGGGTGGGGAGCGCTCTTCTGAAGAGTCTTTGCCCTGTCTGCAGCTCAAACACCTGAAAGCGTGTCCTAACACGCTCTTTCCAGCTATCTGTCAGGAGACTCCTCATTCCCTTCCTTTTTCACTCTTTATTCCTTCATTCTCCTTCCATTCATTTCCTTATTTCTTCTGTCATTCTTTTACTTTACTGCTTCTACCTCTTCAACGCTATCTGTTGGTACTACTTTCAGCCTCTGAGGTGCTCTGGGTCTTTAGCTATCATCCAGACAAGTATGGCCCCTCAGCACCGCACACAGGCTGCTTATATAAGCCAGAGTTTGCCTTTCTGACTTCTAAAACTCCAGATTTGTCCTGTCTTGCAATTTTCAAGTTTTTTAAGGTTTTGTTGTCCTGTACAGTTGTTTCTCATGC
>JAGGAU010000492.1:0-10753 GCA_017657275.1 Termitomyces sp. T108
GTAATTAGCTACATTTCTGTCGTACAGTACCACTCTAATACACTTTGGATTCCCCTCTGCCAGTTGTGTGACTTAGCCGCAACCTCCAGAGGTTGCCCTTACACTGAGGTTGAACATGGGACTCATCAAGTCCCAGGGTTGAAATTGAAGGAAAAGGGGCAGGGATGCAACTTAGAGAGGAAAGAGAGACACAAAGAGAGAGAGAGGAAGAGACTTAGAGAGGAAGACCAGGAAGAGAAACAAGATAGATTGGGAGTGGCAAGATGAGTAGAGTCTAGAATAGAGTAAAACAAGTTGAGCAAGAAAGAGATGATAGTAAAAATGGACAGAGATGAGAAGACAGGCAAAAGACTATGGAAAGATGAGCAATATCAAGACTACTGTACTGGAGGCTACACTATGACCTCTATACAAGAAGATCAAGTAGGCTCTCGACTACAAGCCCAGGTTCCAGGGCACGTCATAGGGCAAAGGTTCTTGCTAGAGTCCAGGGTTTGTGCAAGGAGTTGTGCGATGGGTGTCGGGACTCTTGCTGAAGCCCGGTAATTGTGCAAGGGCACTGCAGGCATTGAGGTTAGTCAAGTGGCATAAAGGAAGCTCACAAAGGATTGGCCTTGCTTTGGGAGCACAGGAGGCATAGAATAGGCAAGGAGGCAAGGAGTTGACCAAGGAGGGGGTGTGGAGCACAGGATTTGGGCCAGAGTGATGCGTTGATGCATGATGTGTAGTGGTTGCCTTTTGGAGTTGGGAGAATGCTGGAAATTGCTGGGGTTGGTAGTGATGGTGGCATTGACAGGCAGTGATGGGCTAGGGATTGCTAGGAACAGTGCTGATGGTGGTGTTGACGGGCAGTGATGGGCCAGGGATTGCTAAGGTTGATGCTGATGGTGGCATTGGCAGCCAAGGATTTTGAGGGCTGGCACTAATGTGGTGTGCATGGGCGGTGATGGGTATTGATAGCTGCTAATAATGTTGATGGCACTGGGGATGGCTGGTCTTGGTAGTGGTCCAAGCCCAGGGCCTTGTGGAGCTGGTCTAGTGGGTTTGGAAATGCCAGAGCTGGGGCTAGATACTGGTGGTAGATGGCAGATTACTGGTGGTGGTAGTGGGTCGTAACAGGTGCCAGAAACAGGCAACAGTCCTGGCATGGCTGATTGGGTAGCATGTGAGGGGGTAATATTTAGGCTGCTAATAGCAGTGTTGATACCTCTAAGCTTCCATTCCCCAGCCTCAAAAACATCTTCCACATTGTAAGGTTCTTCTAGATGGTGATCATTGAAGACAACTTCTGAGCAACTAGCAATCCTGACCCATAGTGACATCAGAAAACTCTGCCAGAACAGTTGGCGCTCCTTGTTTCTGTAGAGTTTTCCATTTTGGACTAGCCACCTAGCAATCCTAGTGAAATTTGTGTAATATGTTGAAAGGTTGCCAATGGTATATATGCCATTATCAAATGTATCCTGGACAAGCTTCTGTAGGTTGCTAAGGGTGTAGCACATGGATTCCTTAGCGCCAGGGTATAATCCAATGACAGCCACTTTCCAAGCTTCATAGGAAACTGCTGCTGGTGCCTGGTTGCTAGGGCCTGCCATAGGTGCACTAGATTTTGCAAGGCCAGTCCAAATATCTGCTGTATCATAAAAAACATAACAGATGGTGTATTCTTTCATTTGGGTTTGGTCAGGAACCCCACAGTCTCATAGTAGGTATTCCAGCTCCTTAAAATACTGCCCAAGTTCCCTGTGTCTTGTTTCATCCTATTTAGGGGCACTAAAGTGGTTTCAAAGTAGCATGCACTGTACTGTTTGTTCTATAGTGGGTGTTGGCAAGTAGGGTACTTGATTTGGTGAGGAAGGAGGTGTGGGTATAACTGATCTGAACAACTGAGACAAAGGGTTTCTTGGCATAAGGAGGCTTTCTAGCACTAAGTCAGCAAGGAGTGTATTTGTTCCTAGGGCAGTAAGTTCAAAATCAAGGACTCAAAAAAAAAGGTTGATTATCTACTGTTAGTTTTGCAGCAGCGTTGGCAAGTTCTTGCACTAGTGTCCTATGCAGTAAGGCTCCTGGTATGTGTGGGGTGGATTCTGTGGAAGGTTCTAGATGGAAGAGGATAGTAGCGGTGCTATTTCTGTCCATGAGTTTCTGGTGTTATGACCCACTCTCAGAGCTCACCCTACCATCCTGGAACAATACCACTGACCGCCCTACCACTCCAAGACAACACCACTGACCCCCCAGCTGCCCCACCAACCATCATGATGCCATGCCAACTGCTACTGCAACACTTGTCACCTCCAGGTTCACCACCACCCCCCCTCTGACTCTGGTGCCCAGCAATCACCATGATCCTGGACTTCCCTGCATCAACCAAGACTCTCCCATGGCATGGCCTGCCATCAGACACATTACCCCAGCATCACTCAGTGATCACTCCTGTCTGTCAGGTTCTGCTGACCACGGAGGCTCAGACCACTGGGCAAATCCTTACTTGGTGCGCACAAAGTCTATATGCACAACTGTAGGGCAGGCGTGGCGGTATGGACCGGGACTGAGGGGGCGGGGGTGAGGATGGAGGGACTAAGACTGGTCCAGGAGACTGTTGAGGGGACTCTGGGGTCCAGGGACAAGCTCCGGGGCTTGGTGTAAGTCCTGGAAGCAAGTGGGTAGACGGTCGGGGTTCAGGCATGGGACTCGCTAAGTCCCGGGGCTGGAGAAAGATGGAGAGATGGCAAGAGAGTCGAGACTAGAAGGGAGGAGAGACAGGAGAAGAGACGAAGGGGAAAGAAGGGGAAAGAGACTGAAGAGGAACTTAGAGGGAGGCCAGAGATGGAAAACAGATAGATTGAGGACGAGACAAGATGAGTGATCAGATAAGAAAGAAATGAGTCAAGTCGAGTATGAGATAAGGAAGAAAACAGAGAAGTGATACAAGAAGTAGGTTGGAATGGTAACTGGGCAAACTAGAGACTGGAATGGGCAATATCAAGTACCAGATACTATGCTATGGCTTATATATGAGGGGTGGGCGTGCTCCGGGGCTCAGGCCTGGGCTCCATGGCAAGTCACGGGGTCCTTGCTGGAGCCTGGTGTTCATGCAAGGCATGCCAGGGCTCTTGCTGAAGCCTGGGGACCATGCAAGGGCGCTGTGGATGTTGGCGGTGTAAAGGAAACTCACAAAGGAGTGACCTTGCTTTGGGAGCACAAGAGGTGTGGACACTGCGGGGAGGCGAGGAGTCAACCAAAGAGGAGTCATGGGGCATGGTGTTCAGGCCAGGTGATGTGTGTCATGATGGTTGCCCAATTTGGAAGGGAGAGCATTGGGGTCTGCCGGTGATGGGCCAGGGATTGCCGGGCAAGCGCTGATGGTGGCAGCAGCGGCCAGGGATTGCCGGAGCATATGCTGATGGTGGCGTGGGCGTCCGGGGCCTGCTGGGGTCAGCACTGATGGTGGCATGGGCGTCCAGGGTTTGCCGGGGTCAGCGCTGATGTGGCATACATGGGCAATGATGGGTGCTGATGGCTGCTGATGTGTTGATGGCCGCTGGAGAGGACCGGTCCAGGTCTGGGGTTTCTGGAGCTGACCCAGTGAGGTTGAGGGTACCAGGGCCAAGGCTGGGTACCGGCGGTGGTGGGCAGTGTACTGGCGGTGGTGGCGGATCGTGACACTGTCACTCCGGCAATCATGCACAACACCTGCAGCCATGACTTGACCTGCCATTGTCCACATCACCTAGCAATTACTCTGGCAATCACACCCAACACCTGATGATAGACACTGCTGATCCTACCATCCTGTAGCCCACTCCATCATGTACTTAAAGTGTAGGTAGTTGACATGTACCAGTAGTGTTGATATTTGCAATAAGTTGTCTGAATCTCCTCCGCCTCGTACTCTCCATATCTCATCTCAGATCTCTTGTTTATTTCTGTAAACTCTTATCCTTTCTCCTAAATCTCCTTCCCCTTTAACTCATTTTCTCTTGTTCTTTTCTCATTGATCCCTTTGACTCATTTTTACCTTGTCTTGTTCTTATTTCCTTTCTCACCTCTTTTTCCTCTTCAAAGCTCATCTTGTTCCCATCTTGCCTTGCCTTCCCCAGACTAAGCCCAGACTTATCCCCCTAATCCTGAACCAATGCCCCATACCCTGGAGCACCTTGCACAACCCCAGACTTGTCCTAGCAGCCCAGAACTACCTTCTCCCAACCTCCTAAGTCAAACACACCCACACAAACCCCTGGACTTTGCCCTCACATAGGACTTCATATCTATAGCCACCTCAAGTCTGCCCTGTAAGGTCATGCTTAGGAAAAAAGCCCCTGCAGTCAACAAAACCTGACATCTGGTGGAATTCTGCCCTATAAGACCCTCACAGTGGGCTCCAATTTGATGACACTCACAAGTTGCTAGGTGCTGCAAGTAGCAAACTATGTCCTAGCACCTCTGGTGGAGTAGCAATGGATGCACGCTAAGATATGTGAGAGTCCTGGGCAAGGTTCCAGCTACTCATGGGGCTGGAAGTCTTAGGTAAGTGTAATAAGAATAAAGGGAGTGCTTTGTGATCAGGCACTAAATCAAAATCCTGCTATAGGTGCAGGTGCTAAACTCCTGGCAACTGGGAGGTGGTAATGTACCTGATGGTACTATTGGCAATTAGAGGCGCTAACTTGGCACATTGCAGGAGGCAACTAGGCTACTGGCATGAATGAGATGCTAGCTACTTAGCAACCAAATGAGCTGGAAGTGGAATAGATAACTTAGCAACTTGAGAGGAACAAGCTTGCTGAGATGAAATGTGTGCAGTGGGAGTCTATTGTCCTGGTGCTACTACATAGTACAGTATTTATAAGGTTCTAGGGTTGCTATTGCCAACCACATAGGGTAAGTGAAAATAATACAGCTTGTACACAAAGAATGGAAAAGAAGTTGCCAGCAGTGCATGTCAAAAATTTCAAGAATTGTAGTACAAGAGATAAAACTTGAAAATTTTTCCTGAGTTGCCAACAGCATCTGTCCACCAGTTGGATGACCCTACAATCAAAGACTATAAGTAGACAAATGCATGGGGAGCTGTCAGTTAGGCCTGAAACTATCAAGGAGATGAAAGTTGCCAGACATTGGATGAAGGCACTAGAGTGGAGCAAGCTGCCAGAAGCACAGGATTGCTTTGTGATGTTCCTATAGATCCAAGGCTTCTGATCAGAGACCTCAGCAACTGCTAATAAGATAGGACTGATCTAATTGAGGCACCAGATAATCTTGATGCCAGCCTTGAAACTCACTCTCAGCCTTGGAGCTCATCCTTGAATCCTGGAGTTCTCATACTGACACTCCAAACTAGTCTTGCCCCCCATGCTCACTCCATCTCCTAGCTTCCTGGTCCTATATGCCATGCCCTGCAACAGTAACTGTGCATCTAGACTTTTCATTTGCCACATAAGGAATTGCCCAGCCTCCATGGTCAGCAAAACCTGCTAGACCTACCCCTAGGCATGAAGGGCCTTCACCTGGTGTTCCATCTCCTTAAATGCCATGCCCTTGACCCCTTCCCTAGTCAAGAACAAATACTACTACAAAGTCAACCATTTCCTCAACTCTTGATTAATATGTGGCTGCCCCCACTACCTCATCTGCTGAAAGAGCTACAACTCCAAAGATGACACCTGGGAACCCTGGTGTAACCTTGACAATACCCTCAATAAACTCTAGGAGTCTCATCAGCAACATCTTAACAAACCCCAGGACCTCCAGTATAGATGACCACTATGGGCATAACCCCTGCCTCTGGATTCACTAGGGAATCAACTCCCACCAAGACCTCTACATCTCTTTCTCTCTGTTTTCACTCAAATCACTCACTCTCAGAATGCAGAACCAGAGATATACAATTTAAAATACAAAACTTATATATTGATGCAATGAAATATCAAGAAAGAAGAGGAAGCAACCCCCTAAGATATCTACTAAGTCCAAGAATTCCACCTATGCTGGACCACCTCCCTAGTCTCTTGATTAACCCTCCTGACTCCCTTTCAGCCCAAACCTGTGCTCCAATGCCTCCTGGGTCACCTGCACCAGCTCTTTGAGTGACAGAGGGTTCTGGAGGCCATTCATGAATGCCTTCAGCCATGACCCTGCCTCCACCATATTCTGGTGTTGGTACCCCTCATCAACCTCACCAACCTTTCAACTCCATGCACCACCCTTGCTGAGACTATCTGCTCTGCCATCTCCTTGGCCACAAAGGTCACCCCCAACAATACACCATCTAGGAGCAAGTGATGCACCCAGGCCCAAACTAGGAAGGAAAAGGTCAGTAGAAAACAAAAAAAAACCTGGCACTCACTTAGAATCTCAGCCCTTGCCTGGGCCAACTCCCCCAACAACCACTCTTGACATTGAGCACCCATTTCTGAATTCTGCAGTGCCTGCACCAATTAATTGACCTTATTGGCTAAAGGCATGTCAGGCAATCTCCTGGCTGACAGAGATGCTCAACCTTATTGTCCAGGACCTCCCACTGACCCAACACCTCATTCCAGTCCTGCAATATCTTCTCCAACACCTACACTGCCACATCTCTCTCCTTCCACACCTGCCTCAATGCCACCTGACCCTCACTAACTCATGCTTTGAGCCTTACTAAGCAACCATCCTGGACCTCAAGCCTCCACCACAACTCCTTGACCTTCCATGGCAACCCCATGCCTAGAGCTTGTGTGCTGCCCAAAGGATGCCCAGACTATGGAGAAAAAACATGAGGATCTGATGGCCCCACCAGAGGAGAGTGTGCATGGTGCTTACTTCTCTGGGAACTCTTGGGCTCAGGACTCACTTGCTGCTTTCTTTTGTCAACTTGGAGCACAGAAGAGCCTGCCTTGGAATCTCCTCTCTGCAGCTCCACCATATGCACCTTCACACCCTCCTCCATCTGCCTCCAAACCCACAACAAATCCCACTCCTGCTCCAACACCATGCAGCATGCCCACCAAAGCTGCAACACCAAACACTTCTTATGATTGGCACAGCACACTCTACACATCAACGAGTTGCACCAGGACTTCTCCTCCAGCACCCAAAAGACACAGGGCATACCCTGATGCATGCAATAGGAATACTGCTGAGACTACAAAGAAAAACTCCAGGACCACTTACCAGACCATTTGCCCAACACTACTCATAGGTCAGAGGACTCTGGAGCTGTTGCAATGCCTGCACCACCAACTCTGGCATCATGTTGACCATGTCCACCTTCAAAGGCCCAGGGACCACAGTAATCTGACCTGGGGCCAGGAGGATGCATTTCTTGGCAGACAATGACAGGCCCAGAGCACCCCCAAACTAGCACAATGAGGACAACACACCCTGACCCACCATGTCAGGTTCTGCTGACTATGGAGGCTTAGACTACTGGGCAAGTCCTTACTTGGCAAACTCAAAGTCTACATGCACAATTAGCATTGCAGAGCATGGCATACAAACTGGAGATTTAGGGGAGGTAACAAGTATGAAGGGGACAAGGCTAGGCTGGAAGGCTAGAGAGGAAGCTCTGGGATTCAGGGATGGGCTCCAGGGCTAAAAATGAGTCTTGGGGAGCGAGTATGGGAGGACTGAGGTCAGACATTGGGACTCTTCAAGTCCTAGGGCTGAAGTTGAAGAGGAATGGTTGAGAACATGACTAGAAAAGGCCAGGAAACTTAGAGACTGGAGGAAGATATAGAGAGAGGGGGGAAAAGATATGAGAAGCTTAGAGATTCAGACTAGAGGAGAGAAACAAGATAGATTGAGAGATAGCAAGATGAGTAGAGACTAAAATAGAGGTAGAACAAGTCAAGTGAGAGAAAGATGATAATTGAAAATGGGACAGGGGCAAATCAATATGAGAACTGGGCAAGAAAATATGGAAATGTGGGCAATATCAACACTACCTGTACTAGGTGCTACACTACAACTTATATACAAGGGGCAGGTAGGCTTTGGGCCTCAGATCCAGGCTCTGTGGCAAGTCATTGTGTAGGGGTTCTTGCTGGAGCCCAGAGTTCATGCAAGGAGCCATACAAGGATACTGAGGCTCTTGCTGAAGCCCAGGGATTATGCAAGGGTGCTGCAGGTGTTGGTGTTGGCCAAGTGGCATAAAGGAAGCTCACAAAGGAGTGGTCTTGCTTTGAGAGCACAGGAGGCATGAAATGTCTGGGGAGGCAAGGAGTTGACTGAGGAAGGTGTCAGGTTCTGTTGACTGCGGGGGCTTCTTTCCTAAGCAAAACCTTACAGAGCAGACTTGAGGTGGCTACAGATACAAAGTCCTACATGAGGGCAAAGTCTGGGGCTAAGTTCAGGGGTTTGTGCAAGTGTGTTTGACTTAGGAGATCAGGAGGGGGTAGTTCCAGGCTGCTAAGACAAGTCCAGGGTTGTGCAAGGTGCTCCAGGATACAGGGCATTGGTCTGGAATTAGGGGGATAAGTCTGGGCATAGTCCAGGAAACGTGAGGTGAGACAGGGATGAGATGAGCATTGAGGAGAAAAAAGAGGTGGGAAAGGAAATGAAAATGAGACAAGGTGAAAATGAGTCAAAAGGATCAATGAGAAAAGGATAAGAGAAAACAAGTGAAAGGGAAAAGAGACTTAGAAGAAAGGATAAGAGTTTATGGAAATAGACAAAAGAACTGAGACAAGATATGGAGAGTACAAGGTGAAGGAGATTCAGACAGGTTATTGCAAATATCAACACTACTAGTACATGTTGACTACCTATGCTTTAAGTACATGACAGGGCAGGTTCCAGGATGGCAGGATCAGCAATGTCTATCATTGGGTGTTGGGCATGATTGCTGGAGTTATTGCTGGGTGATGCAGACAATGGCAGGTCAGACTGTGGCTGCAGGTGTTGGGCGTGATTGCTGGAGTGACAGGAGTGATTGCCAAGTGACGCCAGGGTGATTTGTCTGATGGCGGGCTATGCCATGGGAGAAGAGTCCAGTTTGATGCAGGGAAGTCCAGGGTCATGGTGATTGCCGGGTGTCAGAGTTGGGGAGGTGGTGAACCTGGGAGTGACAGGTGTTGCAGTGGTGGTTGGCATGGTGTTGTGATGGTTGGCAGGGCGGCTGGGGGTTGGTGGTGTTCCCCTGAGGTGGTAAGGGTTTGATGGTGTTGTCCTGGGGTGGTAGGGTGAGCTCTGGGAGTAGGTCATGACAGAGGAGGTGCAGGTGTGGAATTTGAGCCAGGGTGATGCATTAATGTGGAATGTGTAACGGCTGCCTAATTGGGATGGGGAGAGTGTTGGGAATTGCTGCACTAATGTGGCGTTGACAAGCAGTGATGGGCTGGGAATGGCCAAGTTGGTGCTGATGGTGGCATTGGTGGCTGGGGATTGCCAAGACCAGCGCTGATGTGGTGTGTATAGGCAGTGATGAATATTGATGGCGGCTGATGATGTTGATGGCACCAAAGATGGCTGGTCTTGGTAGTGGTCTGGGCCCAGGGCCTTGTGAAGCTGGTCTGGTGAGTTTGGGGACACCAGAACTGAGGCTGGGTACCAGTGGTGGTTGGTGGAGTACCAGCGGTGGTGGCAGGTCATGACATACCAGCCCAGAACCCCAGAGCCAACTAGGCCCTGCAGCAGGACCCACCTCCTCAACCCAACTCCCTAACCTGCAACAATGGCTCAGCAAGAACTCCAGGGAACCATCATGCAACTTACTCATGACCTTCTCCACCCAGTGCACATTTCAGTGCCACTTGTATTCCTGGAAACGCTCCATGTATACAGCTCAAGAGGCCACTTGGTTGTTATTGTCTGCAGAAGGAATAGAAGAACATGAAGGGATAGAGGAACAAACAACATGGGTGAACAAAAATTGAGTAAAAGGATTTTTTTTCTTCTTTCATTGTGGGACTGGGACTTCTAGACTGCCATCAAAGCTTCTCTTTACATGCAGAAGTTAGCCACATGCCTATGCACCTTGAAGAGTCTTGACACTAGAGAGAGTGTGATGTCATGACCTATTCTTGGAGCACACCCTACTACTCCAAGACACACTACAACCTGCCAAGTACCCTGCCAACCACCACCACAACCCTGAACCCAAACTACCACACTACAACCACTCCAGCCCTGGGTTTGCTGCCCCCACAATCCTGACCTAGCAGATCATTTGGCAATCACCACCCACAGATTGCCAGACCCCAACCTTGAACTAATCTATCATCCAGCTCCTGGCAACTGCCATGCCCAGCATTAGCATTAGTCAGTCTCAGAAATATCCATGCACAACACCTGACACCCAGCAATCACTCTAGTGGTCACTTGGTGATCACTCAGCAATCATCCCCAGCAGCCCATGGCCAAAACCCAATGTCAGACCAATCAACATGCCGACTCTGATGCTGCCACCCATGAGCTGGCTTATTCAGTAGGAAGTCTGGCATACAGTTACAGATGCTTTGCCAGTATGCCCCAGAGTCCTCTGCAGTATGACTGTCAGGGGACTCCTCATTCCTTTCCTTTTTCACTCTTTATTCCTTCATTCTCCTTTCATTCATTTCCTTATTTCTTCTGTCATTCTTTTACTTTACTGCTTCTACCTCTTCAATGCTATCTGTTGGTACTACTTTCAGCCTCTGAGGTGCTCTGGGTCTTCAGCTATCATCCAGACAGGTATGGCCCCTCAGCACCGCATACAGGCCACTTATATAATCCAGAGTTTGCCTTTCTGACTTCCAAAACTCCAGATTTGTCCTGTCTTGCAATTTTC
>JAGGAU010000493.1:0-10746 GCA_017657275.1 Termitomyces sp. T108
GAGCCCGGGGTTCGTGCAAGGCGTACCGGGGCTCTTGCTGAAGCCCGAGGACCATGCAAGGTCATGCGGCGGATGTTGGTGGCGTAATGGAACTCACAAAGGAGGGGCCTTGCTTTGGGAGCATGAGAGGTATGGACAATGCAGGGAGGCAAGGAGTCGACCGAACAGGAGACGTGGGGTGCGGGGTCCAGGCCGGGTGATGCGTTGATGCGCAAGTCGTGGTAGTTGCCCGATTGGGGGAGGGGGTCATTGGGGTGTGCCAGTGATGGGTCGGGGACCGCTGGGTCGATGGCCGGGGATTGCCGGGGCGGGCGCTGATGGTGGCATGGGCGCCTGGGGATTGCCGAGGTGGGCGCTGATGGTGGCGTGGTTTTGCCAGGGTCGGCGCCGAGGTGACATATACTGGCGGTGATGGCCGTTGATGGTGCTGATGGCTGCTGGAGAGGACCGGTCTGGGCCCGGGGTTTATGGAGCTGACCCAGTGAAGTTGAAGGTGCCGGGGCCAGGGTTGGGTACCGGCGGTGGCAGGCGGCGTACCGGCGGTGGTGGCGGATTGTGACAGCTATTGACTTTGGACTCTGGGCTATTGTTACCATACTAGGCAACACTCATCAAACTTCTTGACTTCTTTTCTGCCATGTTAACATCTATTTCTCATGACTAATCCATCTGAGCAACCACCAGGTTTCCTGGAGCCAGCAGTTGGCTCCAAACCTCCTGAGATGCCTTCAGCGTCAAAATACCAGCCCCTGCCAAAACAGGATGATAAAGTGATGCTTGATATGAGCAAGAGCTTTGGAATGCCAGGTGAGCTATCCATGTCACAGATGAAATCAATCCTGAACCCTGGTTCTAGACCAAGGAAAAAATCATTTGCATCAGGGTCATCAATTTTAGCAACACATCTAGCATCATTGATCTACCTGAATCTGCCTGAGAACACTATGCTCTCAGCAGGGGCAATGTGTGGATCTGTCCCATATGCAGACACTATGCAGGGTAGCGCACTAGTGCATAGTGTCACAACCTGCTTCTGGAGCACACTCTGCCACCCTGAGACACACCACCAATCTGCCAGTTGCTCTACCAACTGACCTAACAACCCTGCCCACCACTACACCCATTCCAGCTCCAGGTTTGCCACCACCTTGACCCTGACCCAGCATAACCCCTGGCAATCACTGCAGAACCCTGACCCTAACCTAATTTATCACTCAGCTCCCAGCAACCACCACCCATCAGCCTTGGCAAACCCCATGGGGATATTCAACATGAAATCACTTCCATCACCTGGCAATCACCCCTGTCACTCAGCAATTACTCTCATCACCCAGCAATCACTCCTATCACCTAGCAATCACTCCCAGCAAGCCCACAGCCAACAGCCAACACCAGACCCATTGACATAGGGATTTTAATGCCACCACCCATGAGCTGGCCATACAACAGGGAGTCCAGCAACACAGTTACAGGTACAATTGCAAGTACACCCTAGAGCCCTGTGCAATACAACTGCACAGGATTCCAGGACTGATCTGACTCAGTCCAGGGCCCCCAATACTTAAGGCATAGCTAGGCAATCTGTACAGTAGTGTTATTATTGAACCCAATAGTCTGATTCTGCCTCGTTAACTCATCTGTGTCCATTTCTACTTGTTTTGTCTGTTTTGTATACTTCTCTATTTTACTTGAAATTCTCTTTTATTCCTGAACTTGCCTCATTTTGCCTTTTTTTTTGTTGAACCTTCTCACCTCATTTTCATCTTGCCTCAATTTCTGTTAAGCTTGTCTTATCCCCCTGCCTTGTCTTGCTTCCTCTGGAACAATCTTGGAACTCACCTTGTCCACCTTCTAACCCATGCCCCTTGTCCTTGAACACCTTGCGTATACCCAGACTTATACTAGCAACTTGGGACTAAAATCCTACAGTCCCTAAGCCCATTTCCACCTCATCAACTCCTGGAACCAACCCCAGACTTTTCCCCAACATAGGACTTCATCTCCATAACCACCTCAAGTCCACCTTGTAAGGTTTCACTTAGGAAAAAAGCCCCTGCAGTTAACAGAACCTGATATAATATCAACACCCCCCTTACTACTATTCTTGATGGCTATATATATGCAGACCTACTACCAGATGCATGCCTATGGCTGACCTGTGCCCAACCTGGACTATTCAGTAAGCACCCCACAGCCCTTGTACCCACCCTTACCCAGTGAGCATCTACTAACCACATGATTCTCGGGCCCAGAACACACTGGACTGCTATATAGCTTCTCCATCAGCCAAGGACCCCCAATCAACTGGCATCAAAGCACCCCCTGTCACAACCCACTCCTGGAGCTTGCTCCACTAACAACACCACTGACACCTCCTACTCCCCCGGAACAACACCAACCAACCCTGCCAACCATCATGATGCCATGACAGCTGCCACAGTGACACCTGTCACTCCTGGATTCGCCGCCCCCCTGACCCTAACACCTGGCAATCACTGTGACCCTGGAACCTCCCGCATCAACCCAGAGTCTTCCACAGCATGGGCCGCCCTCAGACAGATCATCTTGGCACCCCTGGCAATCAGTCCCATCACTTAGTGATTACTCTGGCAATCATGCCTGACACCCGCAGCCATGGCCCAACCACCATCATCTGTGTCCCCTGGTGATCACGCCCAACACCCGGCACTGAACTAGGCTGAGCCTGCCTCCCTGGAGTCCGCCTGCAAAGCAGAGTACTTAAAGTGTAGCTAGACCACATGTATGAGTAGTGTTAATATTGCATCTAACTTGTCTGAATCTCCTTCGCCTTGTACTCTCGTATCTTGTCTCAGTCTCCTTGTCTATTTCCGTAACTCTCTTCATTTTGTCCAAGTCCTTTCCTCTACAACTTGTCTCTTCTTGTCTTCTCTCCATTTTTCCTTCTGATTTATCCTGTCTCATCTTACTCTCACTTCCTTTCTCTTCTTTTCTCTCTCTCAAACTCACCTCGCTCCCATCTTGTCTCGTTTTCCTTGGACTAAGCCTGGACTTGTTTCCCCAACTCCAGACCAATGCCCTGCATCCTGGAGCCTCCTCTCCAACCCCAGACTTACTCTCACAGTCCAGAACTACGCCTCTTTACTCCCTAAAAAGCCAAACTCACCCGTGCTAGTCCTAGAACCAACCTCAGACCTCGTACTAACATAGGACTTCATAACCATAGCCACCTTGAGTCTGCCTTGTAAGGTCTCACTTAGGAAGAAGCCCCTGCAGTCAATGAAACCTGACACCCCCCACAACTCCTACTATGCCCAAATACTTGTGGGAGGACTCCCTGAAACCCCAGTCCATGGGTGGCAACCACCCTTTGTTGCCAGCACCAGCCTCTTTGCCCCCGGGACTTTCTATGCCCAGCCTGCACTCTTTCCACCTCCCCAAAATTACTTCACTCAGTATGCCTGGCCTATGGCACCCCCTTTGGTCTGCACTCTACCCTCTCCCCTTGTGCACTGGCAACAGTTAAACAAATATGTTCAATGAAGAAACAGCATCCTACAAAGGCTCCAGATTTACCCCTAGGGGTTTGCCTGTAGAACTTAAAACCTCCTCAGCAGCCTCAGACAGAAACATCCTAATGGCTCCCAAGAGGACTGGGCCTACTGCCTCCTTGACTTCAACAATCAAGGAGCCGCAGAACAACTCCTCCAAGCCATGCAGGAAGACCTTCAGCAAAATACGTTCAAATATAACAGGTTGCGCAATCTTGTTAATGAAATCCACATGTTGTCCAACCCTGGTACCTTCAAAAACTCCCTGGATCCTACTAGGTCTTTCCATGTCCAACAAAGAGTACCCTCAAACCTCAACGCCACAAAAATTCCAGAGCAAGACAATCAAGAAGGATTGAACACCGTCTCTGCAACTCTATGTGCCCTGAACCCTGACAGGGGCCTGTTCAAGCAGCCTGCAGCATGCACAGTAGGTCTCTCTGCTCATCAAAGAGCTAACTCTTTCTAGCACCTTCTGGATGTGGGAACAGACCACCCATGAGAAACCCATTGCTGCGCTGCCCCCAGGAGTCCAGCACAACAACAATGCTCACTTAGACAACACACTCTTACATCAACAAACCAGCATCTCCTCACTTGGAACCACCCCTGTTCCAACAAGAACAACCACTACAATTTGACCTCCACCAAACCTACAGACATGGCGCCCTACCCTCAAAACCCTGCCACTTTGACCAGGGACCACAAAGGCTGCCTCCAGAACCTCCACAAGGACCACCCAGACCACCACCACTGCTCCATGACCAAGGGCCACTGCCACTACCCCCAGGCCTGCCTTGACCCCTACTTGGACAACCTCCCACACCTCTGAACAACTCTGGTAATGCAAGGCCACCCCCAGGAGAACCATCCCCACCCTGATGGAACCCCAGGCCACCCCTTGGCAGTGGAGGACCCCCTAACAGTGAACTCCTGGGAGGCTGGGACTCCACAATGGGCACTTTTCCACCACTCCAGGGCAGAAACCACTACTATTATTATTACAATGCCAGACCTCCACCTTGCAACTCTAGACCTGCAGATGACACCCATGACACCCTTGCCCAAGAAGGGAAGTTGGATATACAAAAGCCTGAGTCTTTCACCAGCTGTGACCCCCATAAATGGAGAACTTACCTCACTAAGTGCTTGAATATGTTCTAGGCCAAATCCATCACCTTCCAACTTGACAATGCCCACATCACCTTTGCCACCTCCTACCTCCAGGGTATTGCCTTCAACAATTATACTACACTACTCCATTTTGACCCCTAAAACCCCATACTCTTGAACTGGTAAGCTCTTGTAAACAAATTCTTGAGTAAGTTTGAAGTGTCCAACACTGTTGCAGAGGCTGAAGACAACCTCTTCAACCTCTGGATACATTCCAAAGAATATTTTACCATGTTCATCATACATTTTGAGAAGGAAGCTTACAAGACTGGCTGGAACTACAATGCACTCCAGTACGCCCTCTGACATGCCCTTCTCCAATGCATTAAAGACATTCTCCAGCTTACACCCAAACAACCCACATACAACAGTTACAAGGCCTGGTTACACAAATCAATCAACAGTGCTAGGAGGACTGCAGCAAGTACAACAACACTTGCTCCCAATGGATAAACTCTGGAGGGCAAACCTGGCAGGTGGGTTCACCTAACAATACTAATAACCCTTGCCCACAGAATCCTTCTCTGCTTGCCACCTCCAGAGCATGACCCTCCTTCCCCTGGAACCTGATCAACAGCAACCAACCTCTGGGACCATGACCCTTGGCCCAACTAAATGCCAGTGACATCACTGAGGCACCCAAACTGACTCCCAAAGAACCCTCTGACCTGGACACCCTATTTGATGACCCTGACCTCCCAGAAAATGAGGAAGCCCTCCAGGCAAATTGCATTTGAGGCTCCAACTGCCCTTGGATTAATGTGCCCCTCAACATTCAGGAACAACAATAGAAGGAAGGTGCCTATATCCTGTGTGGCAAACAAGGGCACTTCATTGGAGAATGCCTGAAGTGCTCCACCCTGGGCCATGCTGTCTGGACCTTCAAGGGCAAGGGCAAGGAATGTGAGTACCAGTTTGTGGAAAACAACCCAGCAATTTAGAAATGGAAGACCTTCTAAATTGCAGGATCAATGTCTTCCCCACCCCAGTATTACATCTACATGCCATGGTTATAGCTCTGGACACTCCCTTGATTCTCCTTCCTTTGCATTTCTTCCAATCCCTCCTCCTATGCACCACTATCACAAAAGAGACTATCAATACCCTCATTGATAGTGGTGCCACTGACAACTTCATTGACAAAGCCTGGGCTACTCTTGCCTCTGGAACTCCCTGGAGACTCTCCATTTCCATTTGCTGATGTCTCAATGAGAACACTTCTGCTGGAGACATCACCCACTTTGTCTTACTCCCCATCACCTTTGCCAACAGCCAACAACAGGAACTCTGGTTGCTTGTCACCAAGCTTTATGCCTTGGCCCCACTTATCCTGAAACTCCCTTGGCTTTGCAGTACAAACTCTTGGATCAACTGGCAGAGCTCCACCATCTAGTTTAATTGAGGCACCACATCCCCCTGTGACCCAGTCTTCTTTGACCTGCCCACCTCTCTGCGACTTTTGCAAGCCCCCTGGAACCTCAAAAAAGAATCCCCAGCACACACCCTATTATGCTCTGGCTCCGCTCAATTGTTTGTCATCAATACTAGACTAGGTGAACCTTTGGAGATTCTCCCAGCCCTCATTGACAGTAGAGAAATAGAATTTTTTATCAGTGACTGACTGGCCCTCCCACACCAAGACATCAACAGGCTTCTGAAGCTCTTGCTCATTGATGGGCAACCTACGCCCTCTGGGCCCATCACCAAGTCCCACTCCAGTAGCCTGACTCTGGACAATGGCCTCCAGTTCCCCGTTGACTTCCTGGTAAACTAGCTCTATGAATCCACACCCATTGTCCTGGGACTGCCATCGCTCCATGACATCAACCTGAACATTGACAGGACCACACTCACAATGAAATCTGACACCCCTGGGACCACCCTTGCAGCTATCCACCTCCAAACACCCCCTGACAACACTGAACCCTGGAGTAACATAAAAATCTTGGAACCCTGACCATTGACACTCCCAACCACCCTGGGCCCTTGCCCACTCAATATTCTCCACAACAAGTACAAGGGACCTCCTGTGCTTTTTTGCATCAATTTGAGGAACTTGTAAATCTGTGCTCCCAATCCATAACAATAATGAGAGGGCATTCTTTCAAAGCTCAGAATAATGAATTCAATGACCCACTAACTGGCCCAAAATAGTGTTGCAGGACAAATATAGAATGCTAAAGCAGATATTATTGATAAAATATCATGTAAAGTATGTTGTTGGCTTGATCAATGTTTTAATTATTGAAATAGTGTTCATCAAATTGACTGAGCAACTCAAATTATAGACCTTGGAAAAAAAGCATAAACATCAAGCAAATCAAAGCAATGATAGCAAATGTATCTACTTGAACTAAATGTAGCAGGACCATCACTGGACCCTACCTTACCTAGTTCTCATATTCTTCCTATAATAGAGCAAGCTTTCTTTCCCTCCATGATCACATCATGGCTCAACTTGGCTAGCCTGTCCAGTGCCAATACCAGTGTACCTCAGTGCTCTACCAGAACTTATTTTTCATTACAGCTCCTGGAGCTTTCATGCAAACAAGCTCAAGCAACCATCCATGATCCTCCAAACCAAAGGAAGAGGAAGCAAAAAATATGCTGAAAGTGTAGTAATCTCAGTTGCAGTGGTGAAGTCCATTGTTGTGGTCAAAATACTTCAAAACATTCAAAAAAACTGTAAAATAGGTTGTTCAGATGAAGAATGATGTACGTCAAGAGAAAGCTTGTGGTATTATACTCTGTGTTCAAATTCAGTTTCTAGTTGAGTGTCTGTAAGGGCAACCTCTAGATGTTATAGCTAAGTCATGCAACTGGCAGAGTGTAATCTGAAGTGTATTAGAACAGTATGATACAACAGAGAATGTAGCTAATTACATGGCAGAGGGGAATCTGAAGATAACAAGTCTAAGGACCCCTCTGCCAGAGCACAGCACATCAGGCACAGGTGTGGAGGCATGGAAATGTATTGTACGACATGACTGCACCTAAACCCTAACCCCAGAGAAAGTTCAGAAATTTCTGGACTATTTCAGGACAATCTTGGAGGTTCCAAAATGGAAATTGCTCCAGAACATCCTAAAATGGAAGTCCAGAAATCTCTGGACCAATCCAGGACAATTCTAGAGGTCCCAAAATGGAAGTCCCCTGACAGTGTCCAAAGAGATATAAAAGTTAATCCTTTGTTTTTGAGCATTGCAATGGTGGTAATCATTGTCACTCATATCAGACAAATTCCTCTCCTTTTTAAATTTTTTTTTTCTTTTATTTGTTTTATTTAGTTCACAGCTACTGCTATTGAGCCAATTCTTTTGCCACTACAATTAGACTATTACAAGAAAACTCTTTTTTACATCAAACTCATAGACACTTTCATGACAGCCTGGCCAAGAAAAGGGTATCAGGTTATGTTTGTACATCAATTGATTTGTAATGACAAGGTGAAACTCACAGGTGTCTAACAACTTCAATTACTTCTGCATATTTCACAAATTCAGGACAACAAAATAGCAGTTGATTGTATCTGCAATGCACCACATAAATCCATATATATACTGGTACTGCTAGCCAAGAACTGATAATCACTATTAGTGATAAAAAGCAACAAAACTCAGCATTTACCACTTGATGGATGATATATCTTATGGATGACAGAAAGTAACACTATAAATAATACATATGAATAAGATAAATAATATAGAAAAAAATCTGATTTACAAACTCAGCATCAATTACTTGATAAAGAACAGATGAGATGAAGAAGTGTGACAGGCTAGACAAGTAAGCAACTCTATATAAGCTAACATAGTAGGACAAGGTGTACAATTTTAAAACTGTCTTTGCAAATTAATGAGATTTCAAATGAAATGTTGGATAGAAATTTTAAAAGTTACTTTTATCACACATTGCTTCCAGTGAAAAAGTGATATAGGAAAATCTGTAATGTTATGACTTCAGTAAAAATCCAGGGAGAACTCATTATGTTGCAAATTTTTTCTCTTAGAAGAAATGATCTTTGTAAACACTTGTCATATATCTTCAACAATCTATGGATAACTAGTTCAAAAAATTATCTCCTAGACTACAACACTTCTTCTTCAACCTTCTTTGCTTCCTTTTTCTTTTCATCATTTCTGAAAAGTATAGCTATCTCACTTTCAACACTTCCTCCTCAAGCTTCTCTGCTTCCTCTAGCTTTCCACTTTTTCTAAATGTTGCAGCTAGATGAGACATGGATTTGATAGTATCTGGATGACTAGTCCCAAAGGATTCTTTTCTAACCATCAGCACTTCTTGAAAAATCTTTTCTGCTTTCTCTAGCCTTCCACCTTGCCAAAATTTTGCAGCTAAATTAGACATGGCTTTAATAGTATCTGGATGACTGGTTCCCAAGGATTTTTTTCTTACTTTCAATACTTCTTGAAAAAACTTTTCTGCTTCGTCTAGCCTTCCACCTTTTTTGAGTGTTGCAGCTAGATTAGACATGGCTTTAATAGTATCTGGATGACTGGCTTCATAGACTTCTTTTCTGACTTTCAGTACTTCCTGATCAAGCTTTTCTGCTTCTTTTAGCCTTCCACCTTTCCAGAATGTTGCAGCTAAGTGGGACATGGCTTTAATAGTATCTGGATGACTGTATCCAAAGAATTCTTTTCTCACTTCCAACACTTCTTGCTCAAGCTTTTCTGCTTCTTCTAGCTTTCCACCTTTTCTAAATGTTGCAGCTAGATTAGACATGGCTTGAAGGGTATCTGGATGGCTAGTCCCAAAGGCTTCTTTTTTAACTGTCAGCACTTCTTGAAAAATATTTTTTGCTTCCTCTAGCCTTCCACTTTTTTTGAATGTTGCAGCTAGATTGGACATGGCTTTAATAGTATCTGTATGATTGGCTCCAAAAGCTTCTTTTCTAACTTTTAGCACTTCCTGATCAAGCTTTTCTGCTTCTTTTAGCCTTCCACTTTGCCAAAATGTTGCAGCTAGGTGAGACATAGCTTTGATAGTATCTGGATGACTGTTTCCAAAGGATTCTTTTCTCACTTTCAACACTTCCTGCTCAAGCTTTTCTGCCTCCTCTAGCTTTCCACCTTTTCTAAATGTTGCAGCTAGATTAGACATGGATTCAATAGTATCTGGATGACTGGTTCCAAAGAATTCTCTTCTGACCATTAGCACTTTTTGAAAAATCTTTTCTGCTTGTTTTAGCCTTCCACCTTGCTGAAATGTTGCAGCTAGATTAGACATGGATTTAATAGTATCTGGATGACTATTCCCAAAAGCTTCTTTTCTAATCTTCAGCACTTCTTGAAAAAGCTTTTCTGCTTCCTCTAGCCTTCTACCTTTCTTGAATGTTGCAGCTAGATTAGACATGGCTTCAATAGTATCTGGATGACTAGTACCAAAAGCTTCTTTTCTAACCTTGAGCACTTCTTGAAAAAGATGTTCTGCCTCTTCTAATTTGCCACCTTGCCTAAATGTTTCAGCTAAATTAGACATTGCTTCAATAGTATCTGCATGACTAGTTCCAAAGGTTTCTTTTCTCACTTTTAGTACTTCTTGCTCAAACATTTCTGCTTCTTCTAGCTTTCCACCTTTTCTATATGTCACAGCCAGATTAGACATGGCTTCAATAGTATCTGGATGATTACTTCCCAGCCTTACTTTGCACTCTCTAAGCACTTGCTGCTGGAGCTGTTCATTGTCACTCCAAAAATATGCAACAGAAAAAATTCTTGCCAATTTCTTTGCTAATTTGTTATTTTCACATTTATAGTTTAGACAACCCATCAATGCACATACATGCAGCACCCATTCAGCAGCATCATTATATTCCAAGCTATCTTCTACTAAACAATAAAATAGCTGCTGTGCACATTGTTTGGCCTTTCTTTGCTCATCTTGGGATAATGATTTGAACGCCCAGCCATGGACAAGTGAATGAACCTCCAATAGCATAACACCTCTTCCTTGTATTTGCACCAAAGAATAAGATCTCAGCATATTGACTGCTTCTTCAAGTAACTCATCACTCCATTTTTTG